>APFE031514618.1:45598-77470 GCA_000404065.3 Pinus taeda | reverse complement strand
TTGAACGATTCAAAATGATGCTTGGACTCACCAACATCCCTTTAGATTAAGGGGGGGAATGTTGACACCTAATCATCAGGATTGGGTGAATATAATGTAAATAAATAAATAAGTAATATGAACAATCATCGGGAGATGAAGTGAACAATGTCTCCCTCACATATATAATGAAGACCAACCTAAAGGAATAAAAAATACGAATCAATTTTGCTTTGAGGAGTTACTGCCTGGTCTGACACACTCAACTCGAAAAGATCAAGGGTGTGGTATGAATTTTGCCACGTTGAGTGACTCGAGGATGAATCACCATATTTGTGTTGGGGGTCTGTTGGGATGGGGTTCCTAGGGTCAAATTTTGTTAGTTAATTCAATTTTTGTAATAATTTTTGTGAAAGAATGTAAAGTCTTCGCGAAATGTGGAAGCGGAGCGCGAAGCTAACTAAGAGTCAAAGGGACATTGGTCCCTTGTATGGGTAGGTGATAGGATGGTTTTTAGATTCACCCATGGTCTGCGGGCCATGGTATTGTAATGAAAAGGATAAATATAGTGATTCATAGTGAGTCTAAGGAGATAACTTATGATAGAGAATCATTGTAAGGGCAAGGTGCTAAGGCACGAAAGGTATGTTTCCTGTACTTAGGCGAAAGGGGAAGGCTCCCGCAGCTGAGTGTGTTGAGACCTTGGTAAGTCCGCAGGTGAGTGCGCGGGCCCCTGCATCTAGGTGCGCAGGGATAAGAAATTGTATCTGAACATTTACATCTTAATAAAGATTGTTTTGAGCCGAATCTATGCATTTGTGCCTTGTTTATTTACTTTTGTTTAAGTTTATGTATCTTCTCTCTGTGATCTGTTTTTTGTGAATTAATGCTTAATTTCTATGCAAAACGGATGGATCTATAATGTTTATGCATAATAAGTATAATTAACCACCTTCGCGGATTTCGGGAAGTTGTTAAATAAATCTGTTATAGTTAACTACTCATAAATGATAGATCTGCACGAAGGTAAATCTAGGTCATAAAGGTTTCATAATATACAATTTATTGCGCGAAAGTAGTGAATCTGTGTCTTTTATGCCTGTTAAGTACAATCAAGTACCTTTGTGGAGATCTGAAGGCCATTTCGGTAGAGTTACAGTGGATGATAGTCAGAAGGAATAGGTCTGCACGAAGGCAGATCTAAGCTATAAGAACCTTAGGAACACCATCACACATGCCTCTAGATGCAGAAACCTGGTTCTAGCATCCCCCAATAATGCTTCAGGTGAGACTGCATCTTGCGCTTTGTAGGTTGTTGCTAAAAGGGCCAACAGTTAGGGTTTTGTTGGTTGGCACGAATAACTCTGAACCTGGGCCAAGCCCCCTTAAGCCAACACATTGAGCAAGAATTCATAGAGGAGGAGGAGAACATTTATGATTTAAATGTCATGGCTTCAGTCTCAAACTAGTTCCCTAATCTAAGGACTAATTAAGGGCACCAAAATCAATATCTACATACCATTGACCTCTATTGGCACATTAAGAATCTCCAGGGAAAAATTATGCTTGAGCACAACGAGAGCAGGTCGTATGGAGGAATTACACCTACTTTACCAGGTTAAGGATGAGTGCATGGAGGCCACCATTTGCAAAGAGACCCACCACCTCCAGGAAATATGGAATGCCATGCACCTGCCAACTTTCTTTAGTGTTGTTATTGGGTATGTTCTTGATAGTAGCTATGTTTTAGTCTTTTAGTTATATAAACAATGTATGTGCATGTTTTAGTTGTTGTTCTATGAATGGTTGCTATGTCTAAATTTTGTAATGTGGACTATTGTTAGGCTCAATATGTCCCATTTGTTTTGAATATTGTCAACTTAACTACCATTTATTGTTTATGGATTGGTGTCCTGTCACATAGACCAAGACAATTTGTGATTTTGATTTTTAGATGTGTAATTTAAAAAATTCAAGTATATTAGAACTCTGAATTTATTTATACCTTTAAAAATGTATTTTCAATAATGAAAATCACATTATTGCGAAAAAATTTATAATCATATTTGGCAAAAAAACACAACATAGAATCACTAGACTCTGACTAATTAAACCGTAATGTTATTAACAATTAATATAATATATAAATATTTATAGCCCCAAGGGTTAGCTCAACTGGTCGAGTCCCCGTTGTTAGGTACCTCGCCAATCGGGAGATCATAGGGTCAATTCTCCTTGATGCCCTTGGGGTTAGGCCTTTCTAGTCAAGATTCACTAGATTCACTTCGGGGTTGATCTGCCCAAATTTTCCGTGGATGTAGCGGCCACCTGTGAACCCCTCTCTCTCCTCTCTCTCTCCTCTATTAAAAATAGAATATAATAATAATAATAATAATAATAACAAACAAATTCAAAAAGTTACAGGCAATAAAATTTGAAAATGAAAAATGAAAAAAAAAAAAACAAAAACAAAAATATATTTTAATGGAAAAAGAAAATAATATTTTAAATATTAATGTTTGTCTAATTTTTAATGTATAATGTTAGTAAATAAATTTTTATTTTTATAATATGTTAGAATTTGATTTTTGTATTATTGAATTGAGATGGAAATAGGAAAATATATAGGAAAAGGCAAAAAATAATTGAACATGGATCATCACAATAAAACTTGCAATCAATTAATCAATCACAAGATAAATTAATTTCAAAATAGTAAGAAGATAATATGTGTGTAAAAAATTGTACGAAATATTTGGTAAAGGCACAAAATAACGTGAGGTTAAAGGTAAACTAATTGCAATAGGTGTAGTTTAATTAATATACAAAATCGCTTTTTTCACTAAAATTTGGCAATATAATTTCAAGCAAGATTATGATTTTTTTGTTGTTTAAAAAATATTTTTGAATGGATAAATTGGTTTAGCACCCTGGAAAAACACATGGGCACTTAAGTTCACAAACTGAACAACTTAAACTTGAATTTTTTTTAAATCTTTGATGGATTTTGGTTAAAATTTACCCCAAAAAATGTAAAAAAAAGGTCATTTTGTTTATTAGTTAGATTAAGCTATTACTATATATCATGTATATAGTAATTTCTTGTCTTAGTGTTGGGACATATTTAAATATTGAAGTTGGTGTTTTTCTAGTCAAATGATGGGCGATGATAAAGGAACATAATGTCAAAAGATGTGGTAAAAAGTCATTATCACTTGGTTTTTTTATAATTGGTACCAATTTGCATATAAATTAATTCATTTATAAGGGGAATGATGGAAATGAATCAGTTAGGGCTTGAAAAAGTTATGCAAATTGGAAGAATTCCTTTCTCTGAGGTCAATAGAATTTATGGGGGTGAATGGGATTATAGTTATCCTATTTTTTAATTAATTTTCTCTATGTTTCTTCAAAAGGCCTAGATATCTTTAGGTATCGTTCAGTGTGGATCATATCCAAGGGAGGTTCTTAGGCATCTTCCTAGTTGGTCAACATTTGGGGGTGGTGGTGGGGGGGGGGGATCTTCCTGGTTGGTCAACATTTGGGAGGGGGGAGGGAATTCATTCCAATTCACTTTCAATTGTAGGTAATGACACTTCTCTACTAATCGGAGTTCATTGTCGACAAATTGTAAGAAGTGGATTCATATACATGAAAACCGAGGATTGGGGACAAGCTAAGGGTTTAGGTATGAGAAATGTAGTTTCACTAGGAAGGTCACAAACCTGCATGAATCCAAAGTAAAAATGAACTCAACATAAGCAAACCATAGCTTAACCTGCATGAGTCCAAAGGAAAAATGAACTCAACAGAAGCAAACCGTAGCTTAACCTGCATGAGTCCAAAGGAAAAAGGAACTCAACATAAGCAAACCATAGCTTAATTGGATGCCATGGATGCAACAAATAAATATTACAAAAGGTTTTATGCCTCAAATAAAGAGGAAGTGGAAAGAATAAAAAATTTGATAAAAGAGAAGTGATACTTCTATGGAGATGGTTGTTGCTAAACACTTAAACAAAGTTATAAATAGAAGTTTTTCTAAATGCTAAGATACCAAATAGTATTTGGCTTTTCTAAAAATTAAGATACCAAATAATATCTAACTTTTCTAAAAATTAAAATACCAAATATCTCAAATTGAGTGGAATTTTATTAACATAACTAATCATTTCATCGTTTGTAGAGGAAAAAAGTAACTCAACAACCCATTTTAGACAAATAAAACATTTTGGATAAAAAAAAAAAAAAAATTGAAAATAGAAAACTAAAATAATGTAAAGAACCAAATGAAAATTATTTTCTATTATTTCTCAAATTTTATAACAAAAGTTTGAATAATTTTTATTATTTTCCAAATTTTATAATTAATCATATTATATTATATTATATAATTTCAATTATCACACTTATTTTTCGAACTTCAAATCTCAAACTTAACATTATAATAATTTTTATGATTTTAATCGATAAATATCAAATTTAACCTAACATTATAAAATTTATTATAATTTTAATCGATAAATAACTAATTAAAACATGTAAAGTATTTATCTCGTGTTTATCATTAATTTCAGATTCAAAACCTGTGCATATCTTTTCATATTTCATTTGATTTATAGTGGAATGAAATTATTATAACATGACATGTGGATAGTGACCTGGTTGGAAATTTGTAATGAAATCATTTTGTGGTGACATGTGAATAGTGACCGGGTTGGAAATCTTGTAAGTGAGATAAAGATGATTAGTAAATTTCCTTGGGATGTATCTTCCTCAACCTCCAAGATGTTGATGCCTCATTTTCTTCACATGGGTAAATAGTAAATTTCCTTGGGATGTATCTTCCTCAACCTCCAAGATGTTGATGCCTCATTTTCTTCACATGGGTAAATAGTAAATTTCCTTGGGATGTATCTTCCTCAACCTCCAAGATGTTGATGCCTCATTTTCTTCACATGGGTAAATGCATTGCATCATGATTTTTATTGGATTTGATGTTGCGAAATTTGAAGGTTATTATTTAATTTTAGTACTTTCTAAATGTGACATTTGAAGGTTATTATTTAATTTCAGTACTTTTTTAATGTGACATTTTTCCAAAAGTTATTGATGTGATGTTGCGAAATCCAAACGCTATTATTTAAGGTGGTTCGTTTTTTCAAAAAGTTCACACTGAAAAGTTCAAAGTGGACTTTTTTGGGCTGATATGAAGCGGTTGAGCTTTGGGAGATGAAGATGTGGTTGTGCTTATGTAGAATGTGCGTAATAATGTTTTATTTAAAATATTTATTAAAGTGCGTAATAATGTTTTATTTAAAATATTTATTAAAGTTTGATAGTTTAAAATTAGGAGTTGTTTTTTTTTTTTTTTTTTGAAGTTTTGGGGTGTCGGAATTGTTGGAAAAAATTGAGGTTAAATCTTGATTTGTGTTATTTAAACTAGTTTTTTTTATTGAATATATGGATTAAGCACCTTGAAAAACCCCTAGAACACTTTTATTGTGCAGGGTTACCCATCAAACTTGTGATTTCAATGAATTCCTGCCAAATTTTAGATAAATTAAACAGGAAAAATCCACCGGAAAAACTTCCAAAAAGTCGCACTAAAAACAACTCGTTAAAATTATACGAATTAAAATTTGATAGTTTAACCACATTGGTTGGTTCGAAACGCGTCTACAAATGATTTGTTATGTGATTTTGCCGAAATTATTCTCTCAAACAAGATTATGGATCACAGAAGTCTGAATTCCTTAGTTTAAAATTATTTCGTATAAGATATTTTTTATTTAAAATATTAATTAAAGTTTGATAGCTTAAAATTATTTCATATGAGATATTTTAATGTAGGGTTTAAAGGTTTGTGTTTGAATTTGTTTTTTTTATTTTTATTAATTTATATTTGAAATATTATAGATTTTTAATTGTAAATTTGAATTATTAAGTTTATTTTAGAGACTTTTAAGACATTGAATTTATCTATGTATTCAAAAATGTAATTTAAGTAATAAGAATTAATAATTTTATTAAGAATTGTATTGTTTTATTTTTGTAAAAAAATGTTAAAACATAGAATGTTTAGACTCTACCTATAATTTATTTTCAAAAATTATTAATTCACTATTGTAGCTTACTTTTCCTTTAATATATATCTTCTTTAATATGTTTTTTTTTTGTCAATTTACTTGTATTTATTCACGTATTTATTCACTTGGACAAGGACACATTGAAATCCACACCATTCATTTTTTTATGAAACTCGAGATTAACAAGGTCTTGAATTCCTATAGCCACATGTGAAGGAAGTTTGATAATAACCTTGGCATCATTGGGCCCTTGTATGGTAGATTGAAGAGCAAGATTGTGGTGATCTGAGGTATCAACAATTTTTCAACAGTATTTGCATTTGGCTCAACACCTAGTGAGCTTCATTCCCAAGCTTGAATATTTCTAACAATTATGTGTGTGTGTGTGTGTATGTGTGTGTGTATGCATGCGCACATGCACATGTGTGTGTGTGTGCATGCGCACATGCACATGTGTGTGTGTGTGCGCGCGCACGAGAGAGAGAGAGAACGCACATGAATATGTGTATATTTCTTCACAAGCAAAAGGATCTCTAACCTAACATATCGTTGAAAATGAATCAATGATGAAGCTTAATAAAATTAACGATAACATTTCCTATGTGTGGTGCATTTCCTTGTTTTGATTCATTGTGTCAATGGTTGTCACGTATGACATTCAATAGTTCCAAAAGTAGCATAATTTTGTAGAGAAACTATAAAAAATTGGTATGTTATTGCCTCTTCTTCATTTCTTCTCCACTTTTCCTTTTCTTTGGATGCATTTGTACTAGCATTTATTGTCATCATCCTTGCATTTGCATGTGCCCACAACCCCATTTTTTCATTGACACCACCATAAATGAATTCCTCAAGCTTCAATTCATGGAGACTCTCTAGGCCATAGCTTTTGAAGAATTTAATTTTTTGAAAATTCTTTACATAGTAACATTAGTTGCTTAAAGCTAAGATAGATCCTCATATAAGGCATTTGCTTGAAAAAATAAAATGGTTGGTACAAAAAATATTCATGTTCCAAATACTATAGGATCCTTGTTAAATTCATCGACAACATAACATTATTTATTGTTTGTGTTTCATCAACTACTTCATAATTCAACTTTGTAGCTCAATAGTCCAAATATTACAAAGACTATCGGATTACAAGGCTCTAGATTATTGATGACAAAATTCTAAGATGAAGAGATAGCAAGGTGCCATACTCACCCATTTATAATGGCACATTGGCAGCATTTAAATATTTTAGACTAAAGGTTGAATGATTGATCTACTTAGGGTTTGGCTTATGTTGATATAGGCCTTAATTAGCATATTGTTGTCCTTTATTTTTCTTTTTTTTGTGAAAACCCTTGTTTTTGTATCAAAAAAGAGTTGCAACCTCATTGGTAACCAATCTAACACAATGTGTTTTCAAAATAGTTAATGCAAGATTATTTTGGAGAAATGGTACATCCCTCCTATAGAATAATTCATTAGCTACACGAAGGTTCCAATTCAAAAAGAATCTACATGCGTGTATTCTTACATAGACTCCTAGCAACAAACATACTTCGAAAAAAAGAGGAGATTTTAAAAAATTCGACTTTGTGTCCACATTATTTTGACCTACTTTATCCATTTTTATTCCTAAGTGATGTTGTTGCACCATCTCAACGTTCTTCTCCACAATTAAACCTACAGACAAATTCACCTTGCACTCTAGCTTGCATCATGCTGATAATTCATTAATTTCCTAAGATAGTATGTTTAAGGAGGTTGTTCTCCTACTCCAATTCATGGATCACATTATGCTTGATTATGGTTTCCTCCCTATCATGTGCCTCTTGCTACATTCTAATATGAGGATTCATGCTAGCAATGGCAATTTCAGAATCCAAAATCCACGATTCCTAAATTTTCGTTTGTCTCTTAAACTCTTAAATTTCATAATTAATGTATTTAGTTATGTGTTTGTACCCTTGCCACATGTTAATGGCCAAAAACATAGTGACAAAGCATCCCTATTATATAGACACTTCTTTGAATCATAACTATTTGCAACCCTTTTCAATAGGTTCAAGTATGTGCATTGGTTCTTCTCCATTCTATAAACTATAACTCTTGGCCAGGGTGAATCTCCTTTATCCCAAGGATACTACCACTAAATTTCACCATAATTATTATTCGCACACTTAATGAAGATACTCCTAATGACCCAAAAACTTCAAGAATTGAAGTTGATCCATATTGGATCAATATATTACTTGTCATCAATCTCAATGCTTTTAGAATGGAAAATTTGGAGAAATCAACTTATGGGGTAATTTTTACTAGAAGTCCCAGTTTGGAAAGTTTTAGGTCAAAAACTTCGAGTGCCATTTTGAGGCCTTACATTACCACTTTTTGTGGTATTAATCTTACTAGAGACCTAGATTCGATAATCTACACATTAATATCTTTCAAATCAACAATCGCATCAATCAGAACTCGTATGAGAGAGTTATGCTTCCCAGAAGTTGACCTATCGAAATTGGTGTCCATAATTCAAGAGGATGCCATGTTAGCCCTCATTTATCGTGGAAAAGGGTCTAACCACATGGGTATTATGAATAAAACTCTAGAAGGGTGAATTTTTAACTCATATGAGGGTTGAATGGGTCAAATTTAACCCCTATTTGGCTATCGAGCTATGTTATTACTCAGCCACTAGGAGGAGAAAGGGTTCCATTCTATTTGAATGCATTTTATTCCATATATGAGTAGATTAGTTGAGAGTGGATGCACAGAGGGAATTCATAGATATTTTGTGTATTGTAGCATCCCATGCACCACAGGTCTCACTTCTTTGTATTTGTTTTCCTTTCCATTCATAGAAAGAGGGAGTAGAGCAACCTCACCTTCCTGCTGGGTTTTTTCCTTAAAGGATTTCTCAAGTCATATTTTGTGTTGTTAAGGTTGTAAGTGATTTATTTTTATATGTTGTATATTTTCTACATTTTATATATTGCATGAACAAAAACAAAAACATAATAAATCTAGAATTCTAAGTAAAATAAATGCCCTAGTATAGATTTCATATTTTAAGTATAATTTTATCAAATCTGTTGTGACGAATTGCCCAATGGAATATCGATGATAGTTTATGATTCAAAATTGTAGCACATTTCCTATAAATATAATTCCATCTTCCTCTAAATGATTCAATCCTATGGACACCATCATAAATGAATTCTAACACACGAGAGAGATCTCCCACCTTCTTCAAGGATGATGAGAAGGGATGGTTAATTAAATCTCCCTTGCTTCATCCTTATCTACAAAGTGTTATATGTCATGTCGTTATGGTCGATGAGGAATATGATTTAATGACCCATATAAATGGAACACTTAAAAACATGACTCATTAGTAGACCTATAATTGATAAATGTGATGAGGGCCCCTCTAAAAAAATTGAGATTCCTTGCATTAAAATTTAAGGTAATAAAGTTCTCCCTACTCCTCGATTTCTCTAGAGAGTTATTTGTTCAAGGCCACATGCCTCTTTATGTATTGAATTTTTCATTCAAGGTTCTTAGGAAATGATAATATTCCACATCCTCTTTCATTATTCTTTGAATGTTATTGCAAATTTGTTTTGAATTTCTTTAAATATTTTCCTAAATGCTTTGATTAGTATCTTGGAATCCCCTATACATTTTCGCATCAATTAATCTCTTTCCCATGAACAAAACCAAGGCCTTTTCCCAATTATTGATTACTCACCATAAATTCCATGTATATGCATTTCTTTCATCTCCTTTTGAAACGTATATGACCCCCCTTGCTCCTACTACCCCAGTGTTACCTTTTAAGACATCATCAAAAAATATCATGCACCATTTTTTATCCTAACTCCATCTTGTGGACATTCCTCACTAAATATAATCTTCCATTTTTCCTCTAATCATATATAATATACTTGAATTTAAATCTCCATTTACCTAAAGTTGAGAATTTCTTTTTACCCGTGACCTCTCTTATTGATCCAACTCTAGCCATAACATGCCCTTTAAACCATTAATCTAAATTTTCCCTACAAACAAACTACATGCCAGAATTGTTGTTTTTGTAGGTGACGAGGTTCTATGCTAAAACATTTATTTATTATGTATTAGCCAAATTTCTCAACAAATAAGTTTTGGAGTTTTGATCCAAAGACATTTGAAGACCAATTTCCTCTAAAACAATCATCAAAATCTACACATCCAACCAATGAACATTTTGACGCATGAGTTGGGAAGTATAACCCTTTCTAGAATTTCCTTGCACGTATGATTTTAGAATTGTTGAAATAATTAGCAGTCAAAAAACATATGATGTATTGTTTCTTTTTCTACCCAACATAGTACACAACTCATTTCCATTGAATTCCTATATTTTGTAAATTGTTGGTCATTAGCAACTTTCATGCACTGTGATCCAACAAAATGCATTTACCTCTGGAAAAGAGTCTCCCTACCATATAAAGTGGAATATTCTTGATCTTGGTGGACACAAAGATTTTAACAATAAGATGTTATACATGTCCTTCACCAAATAACATTTTATACTCCGCCCCATTCTGCATGCCTTACTGGGATTGATCAGGGCACATTCAACAAAGTGTTTGAATAAGAGATTTACTTTATTTGAAGTCCTTAAGGGTGGGGAGGAATAATTTTCCATCCCTTCCAAATACCCTCGTCGTCCCATTATGAGATATATAATATTTTTGTGTGTATTCTTTCAAAAAAATAAGGTTTTAAAGAAGTCGGTACTTCTATAGATTTCAGGGGGTTTCTTTGAAATATGATCAAACCAAAAAATTAATCAATATCCCATCCCTAGCACCCAAGTTAGTATGGACTAAATTAATGGTGCTACAACTTGGTAATTAAATAGTTTCCTTATTATCAAACCTCCATTTTGAGGCAAAGAAGAGTCCAAGAATCTCTTATGACCCAGACTAAAATATTTATTGAGAACCACAAAATTCCACCATTTCTATGATCTAGTGACTAAATTCCATGTAATTTTGGCTCACATTATCATATTCATTAAAGTCAAATCTTTGATTGCAATCTCTCCCCTACCTTTGTTGGATTTTATAATGGACCAATTAATCATCTTATTCTCCTAGTCAAATACTCCATTATATATTTTGACACTAAAATTACAAAACACTCATAAAGGGGAAGAGTTAAAATAATAGATTTAATTGGAATTATCTTTCATGTTGGATTCAATCATTTTGGTCCACAATGTTGAATTCATTTTTCTACTTTACTAATTATCCCTTGCCATTCCTATGAAGTAGGGTTGCTTAACAAAATTGGCATTCCTAGATATCTAAAGGATGTCCAAGACTCAACACTTGCAAAGCCTAATATTCTTTATATTTCCCATAATTATTCCTTTTATATCTTCCACCCATAAATTTGAATTTTCAAATTGTTGACCTTCGCCCCTAAAGCAATTAAGAAGCTATCCAACACTACTTTGAATCTTTTTGTAATTATAGTCAATGCCACTCCTAAAATTATTGTGTCATTTGCAAATTGGGATAATTGAATGATATGAAGAGTTAGTCTTGAGGGCTAATGTTAATGCTCTAATGACCAACCACATAAAAAACAATTAAATTTTTCTTAATGAATCAAATGGGCACAGAGTTGACAATGTAATTGATGCTTACATTATATGGTTGAGAGGTGTTCACACTACAGTGCGGGGACAACAATGATTTACAAAGGTGGAGACTACCTGTCATGGCGATATTTAGATTAAGAAATGACAATATAAGTTGTATGATGATGACCATGTAAGTTCTAAATGGAAAGAAAGGTAGAGTGCAAGGGACAATTCCAGATCCAGCTAGTGTGCATATTGTATAAGAAGATCAAGTTGCTTGAGAAATGAGCCATCATCCTAGTAAATTTGCGATAGGAAACTTTTAGTCCTAAGTATGGTACATGGGAGAATGAGGATAGTACATGCATATATAATTCACTTATTATGCAATCGGATCACAAAATAGAAGAAAAGATAGATCAACAACTTGAAAATTAGCCTCTTCGAGTGGGAAACCTCCTTTGCATCACATAAATTAACAATTCTTGGATGATACAAATGACAAGACCTCCTTGCTATATATAGGAGTTTAAGGGGTCAAAATATAATCAAAGCCTACATAACAATAATAATGTAAGGGAACAACAATAACAATAGTGGGGTTCTATGGGGCGCAACAATAACAATACGTGGGCTACATGGGTGCAACAATAAAAATAGGGGGGCTACACTAGTATTATAGGGACCTAACATGCCATTCTCCTTCAAAAGAGTGGTGTCCTCAATAGTTGAGTAGTTCTAGATTCCTTTGCATAAAATTCTTATCCTCCCATGTGGAATCTTCAATGGATAAGTTCTTCCACTTAATGAGATACTCTGAAATTGAACGATTTCGTATTTGTCAGATTCTTGTTTCCATGACTGCTTCAACCTCCAATATGATTTTTCCTTCTTCATCAAGTTCTAGCAACATTGTTTGAACTGGGAGCTTGTCAATGATAACATCCTTTAAGCATGAAACATGGGTGTACTCGAGAAGATGTAGGCAACCCCAATTTGTATGCCATAGTACCAATATTTTGCAACGCTTTGTAAGGACCATATTACTTGGGTGATAATTTATTATCCTTCTTAGCTTGCCTGAGGGACATTTTTTTGTATGGTTGTAGCCTTATAAATACCCAGTGACCTACATCAAAACTTATTTCACTATGATGCGGATCTGCCTGTTATTTCATTCGATTTGTGTTAGAGTGAGGTTATCCTTTAAGAGTTGGGGAACTTCTTGTTGATGCTCGATGTGATCTTCCACTACTTGAGCCTTAGAATTTTCTCTTAAAGATGATGTGATGGACGGTGGATGATATCCATAAAGTGCCATAAATGGTGTCATTTTTGTTGTAGTATGGAAGGAAGTGTTATACCACCATTTAGCCAAAGGTAACCACTTGACCCATTGTGTTTGTTTATCAAATACAAAGCAACAAAGATATCCTTCCAAACATTTGTTCAATATCTCACTTTGTTCGTTAGATTAAGGATGATAAGATAAGCTATGAGATAATTCAGTACCGAGACCAAAAAATAATTCCTTCCAAAACTTTCCAGTGAAAATGAGATCTTTGTCACTTACAATAATCTTTGGATTTCCATGTAGATTTTGAATTGTATCCATAAATGCAGTAGCAACTGTGTTGACTTTAAAAGGATGAGATAATGCATAAAAGTGTGCATACTTGGTAAGTCATTCAACTAACACCATGATGAAACTCTTCCCTTCAGACTTGGGTAAACCTATGATAAAATCCAGAGAGACCTTCTTCCAACATTGACTTGGAATGGATAAAGGTTGTAACATACCTAGGTTCTTAATTGTCCTAACTTTATTTTGTTGGAAAGCCAAACATTTTGCCACAAACTTCTTAATATCATCTTTAAGGCCATCCCAAAAAATATTTCTTGACCTTGTGGTAAGTTTTTAAAAATCTTGAGTGTCCTCCTAAAGCGGGGGGGAGGGGTGTGGCAGTGTGCAATTCCAACAAAATCTTTTGTTTGAGTTGGGAACTCTTACAAATATGTAAGCGATATTTGTACCATAATGAATCATTTTTCCAGATAAGTGTATAAGATGTACTAGGATATTGCTGCAACTTTTGAATGAGTGTCCACACCTATTCATCATTATTCCAATCATCCCTTGATTTCATTATCCAATCAGGTTGGATAATAGAAATGGCACAAAGCAATGCTTCCACATCCTCATCCTTTCTTGATATTGCATCTACAACAACATTTTTCTTCCTTTTTTTGTAGATGATTTCAAAGTCATAATACAACATCTTTGTGACCCATTTTTGTTTCTCTTCTAAAGATAATTTTTTTTCCAAAAAGTATTTAAGGTTATCGTGATTTTTTTTTACCTTAAAGTGTGTTCCCATTAGGTAAGGTCCCCATTGCTTTAGTTCTTGTAGTATTTCCAGAATTCCCTTCTCATAAGTGGGTTTTTGTAAATACTTTCTCTTGATTGGATGACTTTCAAGAGCAATGGGTCTCCCTTATTGCATTAAAACAACACCAATTTCAATTTGTGAGGCATCACATTCCACAATAGAGGTTTTTGTGAAGTTTGGTGTAGCTAAGACTAGTACTTGGCACATGGCCTCTTTAAGATCTTCAAAGGCCTTAGTTTCTTCTGGAGTCCAAGAAAATGCATCTTTCTTTAGTAATTTTGTTAGAGGCCCTACTATTCTCCCACAATTCTTAACAAACTTGTGATAATACTTTGTCAACCAAAGAAATCCTTGAAGATGCTTTACGGTTCTGCGAAATTTCCATTCCTTAATGGCTTAAATTTTGTTAGGGTCTACCTTAAAACCCTCATGAGATACAATATGACCCAAATATTCTACCTCTTGTACTCCAAAGAAACATTTTGAGGTTTTTGTATATAATTTTTTATCCTCTAATAGTTTGAGCATCCTATCAACATGTTGAACATGATCCTTCCAAGACTTGTTTTATATTATTATATCATCAAAAAATACTAACACAAATTCTATAAGGGTTTGAAAATGGAATTCATCAAACCTTGAAATGTGGAAGGTGCATTAGTAAGGCCAAAAGGCATGACAAAAAATTCATAATGACCTTCATGAGTTTTGAATGTTGCTTTCGGAATGTCTTCAGTCTTCATTCTAATTTGATGATATCCTTAATGAAGATCCATCTTGGTGAAGTAAATTTCTCCATGTAATTCATCCAACAATTCATCAATGAAGGGAATGGGAAATTTATCTTTAACAATGAACTTGTTGAGCTCCCTATAATCTGGAAACATATGCCACGATCCATTCTTCTTATGTGCCAATACTATTGGAGAAGAGAAATAAATTTGACTAGATTGAATTATACTAGCCTCTAGCATTTTTGCAACCATACATTCAATTTCACTCTTTTGGCTTAGGGATATCTATAAGGCCTCATATTTGGAGGAACACTTCTTGGAATCAAGTGAACATCATTGTCATAATAACAAACAGGTGGGAGGTCTTTAGGAGTCTCAAATACCTTGGAATTATTGTCCAAGACTTTTTGGAGATATGGAGAAATATATGATTTCAATGTTTGAACCTCTAATGAGCATAATTGTGAAATTATGCACTGTTGTTATTTATTCAAAATATTTCATGCCATTAAAGCTAATTATCTTCCCTGGTTTCTTTGCGATACCCCTTTATTCAATTTCATTTCCTTCCCAAAAAAATTTCAAGAAGAGTTCTTGAAAATTAAAAGCTATTATCCCCAAATACTGCATCCATTGGACCCCTAGTACAACATCAACACCACTCATTGGAATGGAAAGAATTGGGCTATTCAATACATATTCCCCATGGTTAGTTTGATATTATGATAATTTCCTAAGAACTTTATAGTTCCTCCATTTGAAACCATCACTTGACACTCTAGTGTTGGATTTAGAAAAAAATTCAATTGCTTGACTATCTTACAATGAACAAAATTATAGGTACTACCTGAATCAATCAACACTATTACATTTTTCTTCTTGATATATCCTTCTATCTTGAGAGTTTGAGTGGTAATTCTTGCCAATGCATTACAAGATATGGTTGGATTATTTTCTTCTTTCTCTAGGGTTGGTTCCTAGTGTATATCCTCTTCTTTTGATGTTTCTTGTTCATTTTCTTCCTCCTATTCACAATCTATGTAAAATAATTTCTTCTCTACACACTTATGACCTTTAATATATTTGTAATCACAACTGTAACAAATCCATTTTTCTCTCTTTTCCTCCAATGGTTGTGGTGTCAACCTTGTATATTTTTGAAGGTTAGGAGCAGCAACACTTCCATCTTTATAGTTTTGAGTGGTAGACTTCCTTGTTGCCATAATTTTTCTTTCAACTTTTCTTACCACCCTAAATGCCTTCTCCAATGAATCAGGTTCCCAAAATCGAACCTCATGTTAGATTTTATCCTTCAAAGTCCCTATGAAGACATCAATCCTATGCTCCTATAGAATCAGTTACCCTGATATTCAATTTTTGGAAGTCCTCAATGTGCTCTTCCATTAAACCCTTTTGTTTGAGATTTATCAATTGGCTAAAGAAGGTGTTGCTCTTTGTATCCTCATAATGTGTTATCATTTCCTCCATAAAAATTAATCAAGTGACAAATGGTTTATGAGAACAAATCCACCGATACCATACAAACTGACGTTCTAAATATAAAGATGTGTACCTTTTGTGTGTGTCGCACATCATGTAGATCAAAATATTGGTCCATTTGTAGTATCCATGTTACCAGATCCTTGCCATCAAACTTCTTCATTTTGATCTTTGGAATGTGGTTGGTCTTAAATCCAAAGTTAGAATCTCTAAAATCATGATTAACATTCCTCTTTTTCTCATCATGAGTTTCATGGAATACCTTTTCGCCATTAGGAAGCATTTCTTGTAGCAACTTTGTCAAACCTTCCTTCAAACATTCCATGTATGCTTTTAAACCATTCATGTCGCCTTTTATTTATACTTTTAAACCATCCATGTCACCTTTTATTTCTTCTTTTAAACCATCTATGCCCCCTTTTAAGCCACCCATGTCCCCTTTTAGTTTATCTTTGGTTGCTCTTTGTGAGAGCGAAATTTTTTGCACTTGGTACCGTAATTTTCATATATCATGTTGCAATTCTTCCTCTTCATGCGTTATAGAAGAGCATTATAAGGGACTAATGGGTGTAGAATTATTTTGTTTGGGAAGAATTTTATAACCCAATACTGATATCTATGTTTCAATATTCCCTTGGAATCACTTCAAATTGGCTTTTCAAACAAAATTTGTGCATTTTTTAAAAAAATACAAACCTTTTTCTTGCTTTTAGGAGCTCGATATTGAAACGGTTGTAGCTCTATAATTTTGACTCTACAAGGTCTAAAATTTCTTACTATGGCATCCTTTTGAGTATTATTTCCAATGCCACAATTCATACTGAGATTGGATTTGTCAAGATAAAGGTATGCCCAACCTCCCACAATGACCTGTTTATGTACTGGTTCAATAGAGCAAACTTGTACGAATTCCACGTATCACTATTTCAACCTTCATCCATAAAAATGATACACAAAAAACTAAAGTTTGTTTTATTTTGGTCACATTTTACAAAATTCAAATTTGATGCTCGTAGAAAAAGTTATGACGATTTTCCCTAGGTCACCTGTTTGAGACTGAATTCTGGAGCATGAAAAAACCCTAACTTGTTTTAACCATATGTAAAAAAATATAGTGAACCAAGATCTAAAATTTCTACACGAAGTTCACTAAGATTTCAGCTCCACATGGTCCAAATTTCAGCTTCTGAATATTTTTATAAAAAAAATTGTAGAAGAAATTCTAATATGACCTATTTAAAGCAGTGAAACCCTAGAATCCAAAGGCTCATATACCAAATGTTATGCAACCAAATCACAAAATAGAAGAAAATATAGACCAATGACCTGAAAACTATCCACTTTGAGCGAGAATTCTTATTTACATCACATAAATGAAAAAATCTTGGACGATACAAATGACAAGACCTCTTTGGTATATATAGGAGTCTAAGGGGTCACAATATAATCAGAGCCTACATAACAATAATAATGTAAGGGCACAACAATAAGAATAGTTGGGTTCTATGGTGCACACCAATAAAAATATGGGGGCTACATGGGCACAACAATAAAAATAAGGGGGCTACACTAGTATTATAGGGACCTAACAACACTAAGGATGGTGCATAAATAAAAGGGAGAGGAATGAAACATCTCTTTATTTACGCCTTGTGTATATTTAGGCTAGTGGCCTATGGATCATATCTGCGAAAAGGTCAATAGTCCTAGAAATGTAAATATTTAGTCACACGGATATTAATAAAAACACAACAATGTTGCAAATTAAGTCAAATAAGAGAGGTGGGGGGATAGGACTCAATGAATGGGAAGGGTGTGTTGATACCTTTTTCTTTGTTTTCATAAATTATCCTATTTCTTGATGCTTCATAGAACTTCCACACTTATGTGGAGGTGAGAGTAATTTTCCTTAGTAACATTCCAATAACTTAAACTCTGTATCTTGTAATGACATTACAATGTATATAGAGGTAAATATTATTAATTCATCGTCACGACTCTCCCATACTACCATATTGTTGACCACACATTCCAAAATAACTTAGTTATTTGTTAACATTCTTTGATCCCATGCAGAGGAATAACACTTCCCACATTCCACATTCCAAATAGAGCACAATTTATATTTTCAAAGTAATATGCCACATTGTTCTCATGTCTATCATACAATAAAGATGGTTGTTACTAATCAATGAGGCTTAACTCCTGCATATTCCTCCAATTATTTCACATGTAAAATGAAGTTAGCATTAAATGAATAAATTTCACCAAATGCATAATGATAAAAGTGCATATAAAAGGGAATATTGTTTCATTTAAGATTACTATTGACTGCCTATGGGGCCTATCAAGAAAAAAATCTAGTTGACTCAAATAATCCTCACATATGTCTGAGCACATTAAAAATAAAAAAAAAATATGGTGAATGGGAGGAGAGAACCACTTTGTGGTGATATAATAAACTCTATAGCCTGTGAGAGTAGATAATTTCAATGGTCCGTAGCTTACCAATGGTATTCTACGCTACCCTAAGAGGTCAAGCTTTGTGGATGTTTGAGATAGCCAAATTTGGTTGCATGCCTAAAGCATTTGATTTCAAAGAGTTGGTATTGTGGTGTGCTAGAAAGTTCAATTCCAGGTATATATTTTTTGAGGTAAAGAGAACTGGAAATAATTTTGTCACCTTGACTCCAAATATTTTTGGAAGGGTGTTATGACATATAGTACCAAACAGAGTTGTTATTCTCTTTGAGGCATATTTGTTTTTGGATGCTCAAGGTGGTGGGGTGAATTTTCTTAATGATTTTCTAGTTCAACACCCTACTCCATCAACTAATCTCATCTAGATTAATATACCCATGTCTCCATAAAAGGATTTTGTGTGGCTCTTTATTTGCCTCACAAATTAGTTCTGAACTACTTATGTCCCTAGGTATGTCTTATATATTCTTCATTTATCAATATGAATGGGCGTTGTTTTCAACTGGGCCCAAATTATCTCTAATGAGATTTCCCACCAATTTTAAACTTTTTCTAGGTCAAAAGGTTCTTCAAGACCTCTTATCTTATGTTCGCTATAGTTTAATATAATACATTTGAAGTTATGCTCCTAAGGGGAATGTTTATTTTGAAGACCTAGTTCATTGTGGTATCCTATGTTATGGAGACATAAAACAATGTATCTTTTTTATTGAATTCAAAATTCCTTCATTAGTAAGTTTAGATGCATGCTTTAGGGATGGATACGGATAGGCTCATAGAGGTAGTTGTATATTTTCTTAATATAAAGGGATATATGTATTTGACAATAAATTCATGTACATAAGGCTTATTGGTTTTTAATGGAAACCCTTCCTTCTTCTCCATTTAATATGCGATATATTTTTCAGTGTGAATTGTGTAGAGAATACACAGTGGTCTATTTTAATTGATAAAAGAGGAAATGACACTATATTTCCATGTCTTTCAATAACGTTTATGATTCAGTGATAAATTCATCTAACCTTGTTGAAATGGATAGATATTTTGATTCTTTCCACATGAAGGAAGTTAAAGCACAGAAGGATTTTGACCCAACAAGAATTTTCATGACTCGCGTGATTTCAATTGGTTATGGATCTAATAGGTCAAAGAAAGTAACAGAGGAAGTAGATGATAATTAAAATGCACTCATGGATACTAAAATGGTCACTACAACCAACAAAAAGATTCCCAAGAAAAAGGAGCATGTCAACTAGGATGAGATGAACACAAAGGCAAACTCAAATACTTGTACAAGCATTATCCTCTCCAAGAGGAAGACAATCAACCTCAACACAAACTGGGAGATAAATATATGACTAGTGTAGATGGTGATTTTGTCCATCATTCTCACAAAAGTTCCCCTTCTAATTGTCAAAATCATGGTGTTACTATAGAATGATGGAAAAATAATGAGGCATGTGTTAGTGATGGGGATGAAGGAGACCACTCTCAATTCTAGTTCGAAAAAGCACAATTATTACACCTATTTCCAATAGGAGAGAACATTGGTGAGAACAACGCTCGAGAACCTAGGAAATTGGAGATGAGTATAGCAAATATGGAAGTTGATGACCCTAATAAAGTGCCCACTTATGCAACATTAAAAATTATTAAAAGTAAATTGATTGTAGAGGAATTGGCCTATAATGGGCCAAATATTTTGGAGGAAAAATATGTGTCATTGTACCATGCCAAGTATGATAAAGATACCAAAAGATTGCAAATTGGGAGAGTTAATTTAAAGGATAAGAAGATTAGAGGAAAATGGAATTCTAAAATTGAGATTAAAGGTTTATATCCTTTATGTGTTCAGATTTCATCAAGCCACGAGTGATTCATTGGATCACTCAGTAAGTGAACAAGAATTAGAAAATGTGAAATTAAGGAAAATAATAAGTGATCTTGAATCTTCTTTAAGTCTTAAGCCCTTGCAAAAAAATTATCTATGATGGCCCTGAATGAATTCTATAAGGAAGCATCCATTTCAAATTCCAAAGTTAAGAAAGTTTCCAAGTTACTATTTAGCATTAGAAAGTATGTTGCCAAAAATGTAAACAAAAGACTTGATGTAATTTGGAAGTCTGAGAAGTTGTAATGGTTTCAGATGCCATGATAGGAAAGAACCATTTTTTTAGGGAATACTTGTAGAACGATCTAGAAAGGGATGAACATTTTTACCAAAAAATAATGAGCACCTTTGTTGCAGAGGAATCTAATCTAGATAAATTTACAATACAAAACAATACATTCCATTCCTTCAAATAATATATTAAATTAAATTAAATACTAGTTAGTTGGCTTAGGAGCATAAGTATCCTTTGATAATCGATACCAATTGTGACAATATTGAAGGAAGGAGTACATTGTTTCTTAAAGTTGTTGATATTGTAAAAGAACTTGATGGTTCACCCCTAATAGGGGATTCAATATTTAGGATAGTCACACATAATACATAATGATTTACATTGAAAACCAAAATAGGAAAAGCAAGCAATCGTTTAGAGCCACACCTCTAATTTTTATCCTTAATCAACTTCATTGTTTACAATGATACAATATATAAGATTTCACAACATCCAAAACCTATAATCCATTAACCTAGATTAGATTGGAACTGTATTTCCTTAACTAGAATAAAAAAATCATGTGCCACAAAACCACCAAAAGCAAAAATTATGCCAAAAACCACCAAAAACGGATGCAAAAAACTATTCAAAAAAATTATTTCGGCATCCACCCCTTGAAATCCCACCCTGCTACACCTGATGCATACGTAGCATGCATGAGGATAGTCGTGCAAATAATGTAACACATACCCACTATAATAGAGAATTTGGTAAAAGAGGAGTGATAATTTCATGGAGATTATTGATGTTAAGCTCTTGAATTGGGTTGTAAACATAGGGTTTTCTAGAAGTTGAGACATTGCATACCTCAAATTGTTTGAACTCTAATGGCACAACAAATATTTTCATAAGTTGTAGAAGAAAAGGGAAGACAACAACCCATTCTAGATAAACTGGATTTCTTAGATAGAATATTGGGAACAAAGAACTGAAATGGTAATGGATGAGCCAAATGAGGATGAGTGGATTCTAGCAACTAAGGCTTAAGCATCTAAAACAACTTAGTCGATCCACATGGTAAGTGAAGTCTAACTACACTAATGCCGAGTTTTTATTTTTTTATTTATCTTCAAACAACCATTATGATAATTATGTTAATACAAAATTATTACTATGTATTATGATTATTTTTTCCCAAATTAAATAATTAATTCTTAAAAATAAAAATAAAAAATATAATATAAATAATGTGAATGATCAAGCCCGCGCGATGTAGAATAGATAGTAATGGGGTTTACTGTTAAGGCCATTGTATGATGTGAAGGTTATCGCTTCAAAATTCCATAGGAAAAAATCCAACCATGTTAAGCACTGCTGTGGCCAGGTACGATCCCTAAGTGATTTTGACAAATTAGATACCCCTAAATCATAGTTTCTCAAGCCAAAAATTAAACATATAATCATCTCAAAACTCACAAAATTTAATGAACAAAAAATTAAAATAATCACCAACTAAATTCTAAAAAACAAATTTAACATTATAATTTAATTTTTTAATAATATTAATTAATAAATAGCTATTTTGTTATTTTTACATATAAACAAATAATATTAATCACTAAGTAACTATTTTTCATTTTTAATAGATATTAACATTAATTAAAGTATTCATCTCGTGTTTCATCATTCAAACCCTTCATATCTTTATAGGTCAGAGTGAAATCATTATACCGTCATATGTGGATAGTCACTTGGTTGGAAATTTGTATGTGTGATAGAGATGCTTCGTGAATTTGAATGGTGAGATAAATATAAAGATGCTGATGTCAACTTTCTTCAAATGGATAAACGCATTGCACCAATCAATTTTATTATACGTGATGTTGGAAAATTTAAATATTATTATTTAGTGTGGATATTTGTTTACATTTTTTTGAGTGTGATTTTTTTTTGGAGTTGTTTATAATGTGATTTTTTGGAGATTCGGGTGATGGAATCCGGTAGAAGAAATTAAGGTTAAATCTTGATTTGTTGCAGTTAAAATGGTTTTTTAACTGCATATTTGGATTCAGCACCCTGAAAAACTCGTGGGACGTTTTGATTGTGCAGAAACTAGCTATCAAACTTGCGATCCCAATAAATTGCTACTGGATTTTGACAGAAAAAGCCAAAAAAAAACTTTCAAAAAGTCACATTATAGACAACTGCTTTTTTTGGTTGTTTCCAAAAGTTTAAAGTGAGGCTTTTGTTTGTTCTCAAATAGTTGAACTTTTGGAAAACGTGCTCTGGCTAGGTATTACCAATATAATATATTATTAGCTTTTAAAAGCTCTCCTACACCCTTTTCAACGCGATAATTTTTTTGTTGTTTCCAAAAACTTCAAAGTGAGCCTTTATGTGGGTCTCAAAGAGTTGAACTTATAGAAAATGTAGTATGGTTAGGTGTTACAAATATAATATATTATTAGTTCTTAAAACTAATTTATTCATTCATTGTCATAACGATTGTCTTTTAATATATATCTTTTTCAATGTGTTGTTTCAATATTTTTTAATATATGAGTTTTATTTCGAAGGTAATATTTTAGGAAAAGTTATGGATTATAAATATTTTGAAATTGATTTAAATGAAAATTTACACTAGGAAGGTTGTAGAAAGGAAAACAAAATTGGTGGTGTTAAACATTTCATGCTTTTCAAAATAGGTGTAGAGAGACAAAGTTATGGGACTAGAAAACCACCAAAAAAAATTTTGGGCTTCTAGTAATTCTGGTGTTTTTCTATGGTTGTGAACTGTGGGCCAACAATACATTCGAGATGCAGTGGAAACAAATTGAGATCATTCAGAAGCCTTTGATTACAAACAAATTCAAAATTAAAAGTGCAGTTCCTTATGTTATCATGTTAAGTGAAACAGGAGTTTCTCCTATTGAAGCAATTGTTATGGTGTGAGTCATAAGATATTTGAAAAAAATTGAGCAAATGGAAGAGGGAAAATGGCCTAAGGTTGTCTTTAATGACATATTGTGCAAAAGAAAAAAGACTTGGATGCAGAAAAATAACAAATGGTTTAGTAAATGGGGTATTTGCTTGAACATGTGTCCCATAGATAGTAAAGAGATAAAAACTTTTGTTTTGGATAAGTTCCACAAGCGTACTTGGGATAAGGGGACAAGGAGCTAGGGAGAAAGAAAAAGTACTATATTGAATGTTTAATCCCACTCATAATAATCAACAAAAAGTGTACATAAAGGCCAAAATTTCTTGGAGAGCTAAAATTCTTATTTCTCAATTAAGGACTAATTCTCATCAACTTCTTTGTGAAACAGGGCACTGAAAAAGGCCAAAAGAAGTGTGGGAGGAAAGAGTATGTATTTTTTATTCTTCCATAAAATTGGAAACAGAAAATCATTTCATTTTAGAATGTGAGACCTTTAAAGACAACAAGGAAAGTTATGCAGATATTCTAGTAGCTAGCACTTGGGATAATATATTTAGCGAGGGGTTTGTCGAAAAGCTAAGAGCGTTTATTGTGAGGCTTCACAGGAAAAGATTCAAATACATCAACCAGATAAAAAAGAAATATGTCCTATAAACTATCTTTAACTTCATAAATGTTAAAATAATTTTCTTTCTTTCCTTCTTTCTTTTTGTTTATAAATATTTATGAATCCATACTAAGACACAATGAAATTTTCTTTCTTTTCTTTTCCATGTAAATTTCAAAATTAATAGGGTCTTAAATGTCTCTAATTACGTTTCAAGAAAATCTATCATGTGAGGTATCATAGGTCTCTCATATTATGACTAAGAGAGAAGGAGAGTAGCCAAACTAAGTATAAATGATGTTGTGAATAACATACAATGAGCTTTGTCGACAAGTTTGAATATTTTTTATAATTACACACATATTTCATCCGCCAGAAAAGGATTTTTAACTTGGCATATATTGAATTTGAAAATAATTAATGATGATGCTTAATAGAATTAAGGACATAGCGGGCCTTGTGTATGGTGCATTGCTTTGATTCATTGTGTTGATGGTCATTATGTGTATCATTCAAGAGTCTTAAAAATAACATATAATCTTATAGAGCAAGACAACTCTTTGAGTATATTATTACACATTTTTCATTTTTTCCCATTTGTCTTTCTCAATGTATTTATTCTTTTATATATTGTTATAGCATTCAAGTAATACTAGTGGATGCACTTATTGACATTACATTTAGTCTATATGTGTTTATGAATTCTTTTATATATTGTTATAGCATTCAAGTAATATTAGTAGATGCACTTATTGACATTACATTTAGTCCATATGTGTTTATGAATTTATTTGGACTTTGATTCACCTCATTATAGATGATTAACATATATTTGGATTTTCACTCACGTCATTATAGATGAGTTACTTGAGCTTCAATCATGTATATTTTTTGTATTGTATTATTAGTTATTCAAAGCAAAGATAAATCTGTATATATTGTATTGTATTTTTTTTAAAGGAAAAATAATTATTGGCAAAGACAATATTATATTTCAAATACAATATAATCCTTGTTAAAGTCATCGCTAATTGTTTATTGTTAGTGTTTTTTCAACATTTTCAAATTTCAACTTTACAAAACAACCATTCAAGTTTACTTAGATTCACTACCTTAAAGGTTTACAAAGCTGTTAATAATTGAAGACAAAAGTCTAGGATGGAGAGATGGTAAGGTGTCATACTTACCCCATTTATAATTGTCTTGGAAACCTTGAGGGTTGCATGTTTAGTTTGCTTGGGCTTTGACTTTTTATTGGGATAGTTCTTAATCAGACATATTATTGTCCTTAATCTAACAAAATTTTGGAAAAACAACAACATCATGTCCAAAATAGTGTATTAAATTACAAGGAAAATATTATAGATATACATGATAAAAAGTGAGG
The DNA here is from genome assembly GCA_000404065.3 of Pinus taeda. Classification (NCBI taxonomy): domain Eukaryota; kingdom Viridiplantae; phylum Streptophyta; class Pinopsida; order Pinales; family Pinaceae; genus Pinus; species Pinus taeda. Next base: position 51,625 of record APFE031514618.1, on the reverse strand, counting down.
CATGAATTCCCTTAGGTTCATGTAACACTAACTACCACCCCCATGTAATATTTTGGGTTGTGGAAGGTGTCACAAATGTCTTGAATCTAATTCTTAAGGTCTGAGAAGAAAATGGGGTCAAGGGAAATTGTCATTTTCTAAAAACTTGTGAAATTAGATATTAATGTTATTATCATGTCCAGATCAGTAAGAGTGTCGACGATGTAATTATTTTTTCATTCTAATGCTCAGGTTAAAATTTACGCTTATGAGAAAATCTCTCTTGTAAACATAAGCCACATCAACATTACGTGTCTCGTGGCACCTGTGTGATTTTTGGATTTGGTCCACTAAATTAGCTCAAGATTTATATTTATATATATGTACACTTTGTGAATATATGTCATATAAAATACCTAACATGTATTAAATCCACTTCATACATGTTGTATAAATAAATCACATGTATTTAACCCTTATTATATATATTTTATATAAACAAATCGTACATCCTCTCACATATCATATCGAAACACATTGCAGCCGCCACAAATCTCGACATATAACATACTCAACATTCACACACATTAAATCCCCATTACATGTCATATATAAATCATTCGTGTGTGTGTGTGTGTGTGTGTGTGTGTGTGTGTGTGTGTGTATTAAGAATGGATGCCCCATAATATGCATATGTCGCACATATTATAAATATATTTTATATATCACCAAACCCATGTCACTCTCGTCAGTGCCACTACATGTTGTGTCACCACATAAACTCTCCACAAAACCATGATTGATTCACTAGTGGGCCTCCCCTTCATTTTACCCCCTCATTGGTCAAGCCAATGGCGATGCAAACAATTGTGAGGAACGTAAGATTTGAGGTCAAGTGATGCAGGAGCATCCAAGTGAAGAGGCGACAACTAGGAAATGTTTTTATTTTTTATTTTATTTTGACAAACAGGGAGGAAAACACTTCAAGTTTCTATTTCATTTTGTTTCATTTAAAATTAAGGCTGACTCAACCATTGTTAGTTTTTAAATTAGGCATATAGATCAAGATAGGATTAGTTAGGAACTTGTTTGAAGAAATTGTTAAGCAACTAAAAAGAAATTGCTAATAATGTATTGAAAAGGAAAAATCAGAGAGGATGGGAGGGCTACCATCTAGAGAGAAGAGAGAGCCCAGAAGTTGTAATTCCAAATTATTTGAATTTCTATAATAGCTAACAATTCAAAATCTATCATTAAAGAAGTAGAAAATGAAAAAAAGATAGTGAAGCCATTTATTCAAAAGATTTAAACAAGCATCCACAAGCATTCTATAACAAGAAGCATTTCAAAACCGAGAACCAAACAGAGGTACACCAGCATATAGATTTATTTTCTCAACAAAACAAAACCCAGGTACTATTATATTTTGCATTTAAAAACTTTCCTGTACATTGCATTTTCATTTTTCATTCAATAAAATTCACTGTACAAATTCTGTAATCTAGAAATCGTGGAGGGCTCCAAACCCATGAAAACCAAACACATTACAGTCCACAGGCTAGGCCTAAATCTAAGAGCGAGGGCATGAACACCTCAGAGATCACATACAGACACAAAGGAACCAAAACCTCAAGGGTATAGCCGAATTACAGACAAGAGCAAGTGACAGAACAATAGCAAACTAAACACACAAAAAAGCAAGCAAGAAATAGCTACAACCATGGGACCCTGCCCAGGTTTCCCTAAGCCCACGAACAGTCCCCAAGGGCCTGCACACCACCACATAGCAGGGCAGCAATCAGTTTGAGCCACGAAAACCAAAAACAACAGTGAATAGCCAACTGGAAGAGGAACGAGGGTTTTACCTGGAGGAGAATCGATTTCGTGATGAAGGACGAGAGTCGAGACCTGCAACAGAGGGTTTCCACCAACAGAAGAGCCATGGATGCATTCTGCCTGCTCACCAAGGAGCCAGAACATTAGAACCTTCAAAAACAAGGAGTGAAATTGAAATCGGAAGGAGGAGCTTACCTGAGAGTGAGTGCGCCGAGTCATCTTGTGCAGCAGCGAGGCATGGACCTGAGATTTGCAGAGCCGAACCGTCACCAAACCCAACATCAACATACAAATCATCACAAACAGAGCAGAGGCGAGCTTGAAGCAAATAATAGAGACAAATAGAATAGCAGAGCAGTGAAACGCTACAAAGAATGAGCCGAGGCATAGCAACGACAGACCACAGAGAACGAGCAGAGGCACAAAACCAACAAACCACAGAGAACTAGCGAAGCACAGTAGACCACCATATGGAACAAACAAGGCATGATACTTACCATCCATCACAAATACCAGGAGAAAACACAGAGCACCCACAGAGCCAAACCATCACAACGGAGAAATGACTTCCAAACACCCTCGACGAAAGTGATAACCCATAGTCGCAAGCCCGAGGTTAGTACAGAGGGCGGACAACAAATAATAAACCGCAATAAAATTCACACACCAAAAACCCTGCCACCAAACTTAATTCGGAATCGAAGAATTAAACAGTCACAGCCATGTGTCCCTCCTTGGGATCGCCACCATCAAGAAGTTGAACCCGCCCATCACCTCTCAATGTCAGGTGTCCGAGCCCCATCGAGATGTATTAACACTACACAACTTTGATAATTGGATGTATAAGGGACCCATCTCATCACCCATGAAGTGTGGGGTCTCAAGCAATTACAAAAAAACAACAAACATTTATAGTACTATCGACCCATAAAGCTCTATATATTCACTATTGAATAATATACTTGCTTAAATCTAATAATAAATATATACAACTCTACCATATTAATAAATCAATAACACAATAAATATTAATTATTATTATTATACAACTCTAGCATATTAATAAATCAATAACACAATAAATATTTATTATTATTATTACCGTTGTAACAAGTGTTACCCGGACAGTATTGGCGGTGAGGTACACCACTCAAAGGCCTACTCATTGCCCCATCCGGGGTCAGAGGCCTCAGCGGTAAAAATAAACATTTATACTCCAACTTTCCATGATAACAAGATATGTCGTGGGCTTGTCAATGTTTAGAACGAGTCATGTTTGGCATGGCCGAATTGTTTACGTGCAGGTTACTCCAACTTTCCATGATGACAAGATATGTCGTGGGCTTGTCAATGTTTAGAACGAGTCATGTTTGGCATGGCCGAATTGTTTACGTGCAGGTATACATCCGCGACCCACCAAATATAATTATAAATGGTTTACATGTGCCGGAAACCATCGAATATAAAACTTAAGTAATTTACATAAATCATAAGTAGATGATATGTAACATGCCAGCGACAGTCGCTATTTAAGGCGAAGCATAAGTTGCCTGGTGTCGTTTATTTGCATTGCAATTTATCCTGGCATAAAATTTGCCCAGGCTTCATCGTTGAAACCTGAGCACGCCCCATCTCAGTGATTGTTCTGATGACATAAACTCTTAGCCTCGCATATCCATACTCTCGTGCATAGGCCGAAAACAAAAGTCCAACATATATATATAATGAATGAAATGTTTGTGCAAAAAATAAAGCAAAATGGAGAAGGGGCATGGCCCAATTAGTTTGTATACTTATTTAATTGTTGTTGTAATAGTTGTATAAAGGATTTTCCCAAGGCACATATATGTGTGGTTCAAGAGAGGCCACCAGGCTTGGAATTTGGATTCTTTATTACCTGTCAAATAATTTTTTTTTGACGCTTTGGGTTTTTATGTTGGCCGTCAAGGAACGTTATGTCTAAAATTTTGCTCTTCAATCAAAATGTTTTGATAATAAATCGACCCTTCATCAATAAAGGTTTAATTAAAAAAATACTTTTCAATCACACCACTATGTTAATTTTTTCTCACATATTTATAATAAGAAAAAAAACAACGTGACCATGACTAAATGATTTGTTGAATCATAAAGGTTGTTTTACTCATGGATGGGATCCATAACTCCCAAACCATCGAGATTCAGTGCTTCTCCCAAACACATATACAAAAATTATGAGTAAATCTAGAAATCTATTTTACTCACACCCAACTCATTGTTATTGCAATCAATCTATTCATATTTTAATTTCTCAATTTGAATTTCTATTAGATAATTTAAATGTTACAATTTCAGTAAAAACAAATAGATTTCTTTCACCAAATAAACAAAAAACTTTAAAAAAAAAAAATCCATCTTAAAAACTTTGGAGGTTACCAAAAGCTTTATTATTATTATTATCTTTATTATTATTGGCTAAAAAATTGAACATTTTATTACACAATACATGGTAAATAATGATTTTGCAATTATTACCTTTTGTTAATATAATCTACTTATTATTATTCTTGTCATATCAATATTTTTTGTAAACTAATATCTATGTTAGATTTGAGACTTTTGTGATCCATAATGAAGATAAATGTCTTTCAGATTAATCACATTTTCATGATTGGATGGATGTTTTGAACAAACTAATGTGGTTCATCCTCAGTACAAGGTTCTAAAAGTCGACCCAAAACCAATCCTGAAAATGTAATTAATCCGAAATTGATTTATCTTAACTAATATTTATATAAAAAAACTAAATATTTTAATTCAAATTTAAAATATATGATAGGGATTAAAATCTTAAATGAATTTTTAATAAATTAAACTTACACATTTTTATTAAAGTAAGATAATAATTTTTTCAAAAATAAATGTTAAACATTTTAAAAATAAAATATGATGTATTGTATAAAATTAATATTATAGAAAGATATTTTGAGATAGATTTAGTCTCAAGTCTTAAGGAAGTAGATAGACAATTTTTATTTAGACAGATTAAATAGTTAAATATCAATGTGAAAGTATAGACATGTTATCGGTTTTAAAGTTATGGTGCATAAGCAGTCTTGAATATCAGTGTCCTTGCTTCTGTGAATTTGCAGGATGGACTTTTCCAATAGGTAAAATTTCCCGTATTGAGTGATATCCTACAACTTAACACTAATGTGAATTTGGAGATTATACATGTAATTTAGTTTATATTATAACTAAACTTGCCAACTAACTACTATGTAAGTACGGTTATATTAATGTTATTATCTAAGAAGTTTTTGATAATTATCTTTCGCATTAATCACAATTATCAAGATCAATATAATTAAAAAACTACAAATTAAATATTATTAAATTTTAATAAATATCGATAATATAATATTAATTTATTATTTATTTTAAAAGAAAATTATTCAAGACTTTAAATTTCGTTCTGTATGAGCTAAACATGATAAATAATAGCCATTTCATGCTACAAGGTGTCTGAAATTGAATCTGCTGAAACAAATAGTAATCGTTTCATTCCAGAAACTGTCTGGATCTGAATATGACGAGAGGAGGACATTCAACTAATATGTCGGCAATCCTGCCATAAATCTAGCAACTTTCATAACGCACGCCAAATTCCACGTGAACATCTACTTCGCATTCAATATGAGCAATTTTGTGGCTAGGCACAGACAATCGCGGAGGAATTCAGTGGAGAGAAATATCTGCTAATAATTTCTATACTGGAGTACAATTATAGCGGCCATTCAAAAATAACAAATGAGAAAAGTATCTAATCCATTCATCCCACTTTATACGGCTGCAATACTCAGAAAACCGGTTTTTGATAATTTTATCGGCGATAAGAAAGACGTTTTGGTTTCACTCATTGATATTTGTCTGCAAGCATCCCTACACATGGAGGGGCCACGCTCGTGCTACTTAGTCGGTTCTTATTGCAGGTGGGCCTAAAAGTCCGTCTTCGAAGCATCTTGTATATTGTACATAGAGACAATGTGGACCATATGATTGTGTATACACCATTACCATCTTATCACATGGAATCTCTGCTTCTGCTCATTACATTCTCACTTTCACTTGTTATATATACGAAACGTTTGCATTCTTTTCACATCAAGTCTTGTGCAAGTTTCTCATTAGGACTCGATTTTAAGGAAGAAATTTGTTTTCGATTTCTATCCT
>APFE031514618.1:4335-45578 GCA_000404065.3 Pinus taeda | reverse complement strand
AAACAAATATTATAATATAAATTCCAAATATTACGTTACTTAATTATTAATCACTCAATATAATATATTACTACTATCAAATATATACCTATAACTTTAAATAACATACACCTATAACTTTAAATAACATGAAATTAATTTATTTCAATAAAAACAAATATTAGAGAATTCCAAATATTACTGCACTTCTTTATAAGATTGTTGTTTGAGAGGGTAGTAATGACGTTTTTGCAAAAAAGTGAACAGTAAAAAATATGTTTTAGAACTTTGAAAGCCCATCACAAAAAACGGCTTTTTAAAATTTTTAAACGTGAAATACGGTCAAAATGCCAATGCCTTGTGACGGGCATTTTGCCCGTCAAATTCCAACCCTGGAGGCCACCAAGAAGTGGTGGTAATTGACACAAATCGCTTAGATTTCAATCAAGAAGTGAAACGCTCAAATCTCTCACAAGTTATATGTATATGTACATATGGACGAGTACTCTATGAAACATCACCCAATTACACAAAATATGGACGAATTGAAAATTTCTAATTAAATTCAAAAAATTATGAAGCACAATTCATGTACATATAAGCAAATTCATTTCTCGATTAACCAAAATATACATAGTCAACAACTAGGAACATTGGTCATCAAATATTCAAACACACCTCAATTAGTTAATCAGCAAATTTATTGAGAGAATAATTATATGTTCATGCATATTTCACACACAGAGGAATTGCATCATAATAATTAAAAATCATGAACAAAGACTAGGCTATTTATTTGGTTAAGCTAATTTTAGCTAGTGAGTGGAGAAGGGCTTTATGCTATCCTCTCAACCATAGGTCCCTATGCTCTGTTATTTTGTCACGTAACTGGCCACCCCTGCGTCAAGTCCAAAGTTCGAGAGTTAAAATTCAACAACAATACACCAATTGAGATGAGAGAGTAATGTCACTTGTAGATGGTTTATCAGTGGTCTAGCAAGCACGGGTGGTTCAAAACAAGCACAAGTGGGTTCTCAGCCTTGGAAAACACCCAAAGGTTTTAATTCTATATCCCTCAACAACAAATCTAGAAATATCATGCATAGACTAAAGATTGAGCAGCAACAGACCAATGCAGGTTCAACGCTCTCTGTGAGCTTCACTCTAGTTTTGGCTCTCCACATAATTCTCCAGAAATCCCAAATCAAACCCCCTATTAAAATGTGGTTATCATATTTATGTCACCCAAGTATATATCACACTAGGATCCTCAATGGTACATAAATGTTTATGAAAATTATAGTCAATGCAAAAGATGCTATAGTTCATTCTTAGTAGCCATATTTTAGATTTTGGATTTTTTCATGAGATTGTGGAAAGGGATCTCGGGGTTAATTGCATTTTTCATCTAGTCTAAGAAAAGTGACATGAGAGAAACATTATCCACTAAGGAGTCAAGTTATTAATAAACATAGGTGAGATTTTCTTATTAGTCCTTGCTATCTGGCAATGGCATGGGACTATAGTAATCGATTGGTGATGTTAAACAGTTAATTCACCTGTTTCATATTAGTCAATGTCACTTACAAATCAAAGTTTTCCAGCGCATTTCTTTTCACCATGTTATTTGGCCTCTTCCCAAGGCGGAGAGGCCAAAAGCATATATTATGTGTACTTATTAGTCCCTGTTTCATTATGTTTTCAAAAGTGTCCAACTAATGATGGCATTAGTTTAACATATTAAATGCTATGAAACGTGGAAATGCTATAACTATGTTATTATAGCAGAGTTGAGCTAAAGTCATTAATGGCGGTTGAGGTTTCCTTGACAAACTCATGCATTCCATAGGTCAAGGTGGGAGAAGTTGAGAATCCATTTGTTGATCAACCACCATCTTCTCCTACCCCACTTACTCAAAATTTCAACGTAGATTTGGACTATGACTGCAATAGTTGTGATGAAGTGTTATCTCACCCTCCTCCATCCTTTGGTCCCTTTGATCCTCTGGATTTTGATGTGTTGTGTTAACCAGATTCAGATATATCTTGTGATTTTCAAAAGGATCAAGTTATGGATGGAGTTGGTGTCGAACAGCCAACCTGTGATATCATTTTTGATGACTATGTGTGGGAGTCTTAACAATAGTTTGCGGTGAAGGATGACCTCCTTCCATTTGCACCTCTCCCCCATTATGCTAACATTTTCCACGATTTTGTCATCAATGTTCAATCTTGTGAAAAAACAATTTTTTTTATGTTACTACTTTCCATCATTCACAGAACACGTGGAAACCCATATTTTTATTTGAATGCAGATATGACAAATATGTTTTCCTTGATCCTCCCAATCTCCATCTTATCTTTCTGGGAACATAGAGGCTGAATTTTCTCTTTCTCCATTATCCCCTCTTTACGATTTGTCAGATCATGAGGACGTCGATGTTTGTGATCTTGAAATTTATGATCATGGTTGTCGTGATCTTTTTATTGATTCATTTGATCACGATTCTAATTCTTCCACTATTGATCTTTCTAGGCCACCTGTCTTCAATGATCCATATTCTGATGAATTGGAACTCCCCCAAGCTATCGAGGCACTTCAACCCGAGCTGGCGGCTATGTCAAGTTCTCGTATTCTTGAGGTTAGTTCCACTTCCGATCTAAAATATGTTGAATCTTTCCAGGTTCCTCATCACTCTATTGTACACATTGAAAATCGTTCTATCTTACAATTTTCTCATCCTCCATCTATATCACACGATCCTATCACTCAATCATTGGAGGAGTCGTACGTAGCAAGCACTATTGCAAAATGGAAATTTTCTTCTTTCTTCATGTTTGCTCGCTTTTCAAGTTCGAAAGTTTGTGCTTGCTTGTCTTCAACTCGCAATGTGTTTTAACACCATGGTACATCCGCAAAGTGCCTTTCATGAGCTTTATGTTTCTGATTTTCTACAGGTGCATTTAAGCTTCGAACGTTTTGGTTCGTATTCGCTTATATTTCTTATTTGTTGGTGTGTTTTTATATCTTTCTTGACATGCATTCCCTCGCCTACATAGGCTAACCAATGCTTTGGTGGTTGCATTAGAAGTATCGCTTTACGTAAGTCTAGCCTATGCTCTATTTAGGTTAGGAGTAGGAGTAGTGTTGATTTTATTTGTTGCTTCTTTGATTTGCTTCACTTTGCTTCATTCTGTTTGCTTTGATTCTTTCCTTTAGTTTGTTTTCTTTTCAACCATAGGTTAGCTTCTGCATGAGATCATGTTTGGCTTCTAGACAAACTCGGTGAAATCCAAGAGGAAATTGTACTTCTATCAATGCTTGGTTATTTGTCTATTCCTTCTCTTTATGTGAATCTTTCATTTCTTGTAGTCAATGATACTTCGATGGAAAATACATTCCTTTCAAAGAGAATCATGGTGAAATCACGATGCTTGCACTTTTAACTAGTACCACCTAATCTAATCGGTATTCTATTTTCAGTTAACCCTTGTCAATTAAGTCAAGTAGAGTAAGGAGAGGAGGAAAACCTTAATAAGTATGTAAAAGGTGTATGCAAACATCCTTCTTTAAAGGGACAACCTCCTCTACTCTCAATAAGTCGGGATCCCTCTTTCGCCCCATGAAACAAATAAGTACATATGCACATTTATTTAAACAAATAAAAAATGAAATAAAGGGAAAAAAAGAGACAAAGGCTTCCTGCGTAAAGAGGTGAAGCAAGTAACTCCACTGGGGTACTATCTAGGCTCACTGGGAGTGAAGCAATGTTTGTGTTCCTGAAGTGACTCTGCTGGGGTACTGTCCAAGCTCGCTGGCAGTGGAGCAACACGAGAGATGAAATTAGAACTCTGATAGCCACTTTTACTTGTGCATCTATATACTCCTTGTTAGAGCCTAGATCGACCTCAAGTTGAAGGGAGGCAATCCTAGGATAACCACAAACCACGCTTAACCTAGTAGCTAGCCCTACCAGGTCGGGAGAGGGCTCTCTCCTTGTCAATCTCAGTTGAGATGACTGAATAAAATATGGATTTTAGGCTAGGTATAGTAGCTCAGAGGATTTGATTGGATTTGTTTTGGGTCAAAATAGCAAGAGAAAGGATTATTTGGACTATGGAATCGATGTCAGTTTCTGCCGGAAAACCTGGGGCAAATTAAGTGCCATGTTCGGCCAAGTGAAGATTGTAAATGTGAGAAGTATGAGGAAGAAAGCCTGTTGCCCTGCAGGCATCAAACAAAGGATGAATCTGCAACAACAACTTTAGATGAAAGAGAATCACGAGGTTGCTCGACAGAGCATCTAGCCAAGGATGAATTCTGCTAAGACAACCATTACAACTAACAACAAAATCATCATGAAGGGAGCATCATTACAGATGAATTCCTAACATATCACTTAGTAATGCTGTAACAAGGTAGAAAAAACATAATGTGTAAATGAATTACAGGAAAAACATACTAAACATCAACACCGTGATGAATCCCAGATCCAAAGGGCAAAAGACTGCTTTATTAAAATGATATTGAGAAAAAAAAAATTACACAAATCGAAGACAGCCTCTCTACTGCAAAAATCGAACCTCTACACTGTGAAATTCATAAAATTTATACATTTAGCTCATCCCTTTATTAAGGGAATTGAGCTCAACCATCTTCTTCAAAATAGAATTAGTTACATTAAACTTGGACCGAATTTCTGAAAATAGGTGTTGAAGATGAATTCGTAGCTCCTAAACTATAGCACCTATTACAAAACTAAAAGATGTTTTTGTAGATAAGATCATGTTGGAGAAAAACATCTCTCAACTTTTGGAAATTCGTTTCCAGTTGCTTGGAATATGTGCCACAAAATCATCTCTAAAATAGAAAATCATTAAAAATTTAAATATGTGATAGTGAGTTGTAAAGATCTAGTCACATATCCAAATTCATGACACCTGTGAATAAACTAAAAGAGATTTTTGTTATATGGCTCATGGTTAACAAAAACCTCCTTGGGTTTTTCAAAATTACTTTCCATCTGTTGTAAAATGGCACCGCACTAAAATGACTAAAACAATAAAATAAATGAAAATTTTGCTTTGTTTTAATGTAGGCTCCAAATATCACTGTATATCTCCCACATAGTAGCACTTGTGCATAAACTGAAGGAGGATTTTTTTATTTGGGATTTTATGGACAAAAACCTCCTTCACTTTTGAAAAATTCCTTACCATTATTTTAGAAATTGATCTTGTACTGAACTTGTCATTGTGTGTAGTAACTGACCTCAAAATATGCATAACCAAGAATCACTCATTCATTTCGATCATATCTTCTAATCCAGAAACTGGTTACGGGAGTGTGATATATCGTTGGAAATATTTTTATGAGCTTCTTCTGATGGAAATACTTAGGATATGATTTGCACTGAAGATCATGTGCAAAACATCTCTGAAAACCAGACATAATAAGAGCCCATTTTGATCCCTAGTGACAAGCTGCGAAGACTGGAACTAACATCGACCTTATTGGGGATGGCAACTCCTTGGAGGTGTCAAGAACACCATAGACCAAGTGCCTCATCCATTGGGCAATACGATCAAACAACTGCAAACTCAAAACAACTCATACCAATCTAAACTGAAATGTTTCCTTTGGCAACTTATTTATTTACACAAACCTACCCTACTTTGCTGCAAAATCAATGGATCAAGTGATGTTGTAATGCCATATCAACCATTCAAGTAACTCTGAAAAAGATGTTGCTTGAAAGTGCTTCAACCAGGACACAAATGTAAATGCTGACAACCATCCATGCACAAATTGAATTTGGTTGTGTGAAACACAATCTGACTTATCATTCAAAGTGAAAAAATATTGCATATATGTGACAATAGGATCAAAGAAACTAGACGCTGTTTGTTTCCCTAACTCCTCAACACAGACCTCCAACTGCAAATTGTCAATGCAAACATCCACGGGTAGCTCTATTGTTTCTTGTTTTGAAGGAGGGAGAGTTTCCAAGAACTTTTTGGGATCTCGAAATTCATATGATTGGATCTAATCATTTAAATATTGAATCTCCTTCTCAAATTTTTCAACAACTAACTCAAAGAAACTAGTTTTAGCTTTAGGAGGAAACTTCAGAGATCTCAAACATTGAAGCATGGTAATGAAAAATACTTCACCAATTTCAATATCCACTAACTGATCTCTAACTTTTTTTAAAACTTCACAAAACAAATGGTTTGCCACATACCCTACCATTTTATTTTAGTGCATGAATGGATTAGTGAGCACTAGAATCTCTGGATTGAGTTGGAGTCGCCAAGTGAATGTTTTAGCCTTCATATGTGTCTAACTATTGTCCACCATCAACAATCAGATCTGCAGCTTGAATGATCTTTCCCAGAGAAGATCTGTCACCTCTTCCCAGTATGGTTGCCACTATGTTAGCTCCTTGACCTACCTTAGGCTGAGAAAGGCAGGTCTAGCATAACATCAAACCACACTTAACCTGGTAGCTAGCCCTACCAGGTCGGGAGAGGGCTCTCTCCTTGTCAATCTCAATGAAAATATAGCAAGTAATGTTTGAGATGATTGATATGAATACTAATTTTAGGCTACGTATGTTTTCTCCGAGGAATATGATTGATTTTAATGGTTGGTTACTGGATCAGATGGGGAAGACAGCTTTGGGTCAGGGAAATCAACACAAATTTGCAGAGGTTTTTGTGGGGCAAGGTAGGCAAGTGTTTAAGCACTTTAAAATGAGTGTAATGGTGAGTCTAAAGACTAGTGAGGAGCTGGAGAGGGATGCAAGTGTCATGAGTCCTCTTTAGACAGTAGAAAACATATAAAACTAAATAAAACCCAAGGCAGAGCATTGAAACACTAATGGATTCTACCTTTTACACTTGATTCATTTAGTTATGCAAAATAAGAGAGATGATGGCACACATAAACATAAGATCAACTGAATTACAAAGAAGAAAACAATGTTAATTCACATTACCACAAGAATCCCCCAAAATGCTACAAAAACTTGGTTTATTTCCTTGCCAAACTGCAAAAGTGATATACAAAGTAGCTCAATGCATCCACAAGAGTCCAACCTTGACAAATGACTAAGAAAGTACAAGATATAGGCATAAAACCACCTATGCTAGCCATCAGGGGTCGAATCCATGAGTCAAGGAGCTGTTTCAACAAGATCTAAACTAGGAACTGAAAAATAGGCAGTGGAACAGCTTGCCTCTAAAACTATGGAAACTGATTCATTCAGCTCAAAACCACCTAAACCTGATGTATCTACCTTTTTAAGTCATTTTTCATCATTTTACATCATATTACATCAATTTACATCATATCACATCATGAATTTGACCATGAGAGAAGAAAAAGTCAAACTGGTAGAAAACTAGGCGAAAATCTGAGTTTTTGAGCAAAATTGGCAAAATTTTGCCTAATGCACAACGGCTTTTCCAAGCTGAGTTTGAAGGCCTTCCCCTTAACAAAATTAGCTCCAAGATGGATTGTTGGAAAATATATCTGTATACCTTCTAGGACAAGTGGAATTTTTTGATTTGGTGTCCATTTTCCCCTTCAAAAATCAGTTCTCCCAAGACTGTTTCCTGTGGGTCCAAAAAGTGGTAGAGAGGGAATTTTTGAGGTGTTTTTTTCCCTTTCGGTGACCCAGATCTCCTCCAAACTTCATGAAACTTTCTGGGTTTTAGTCATTTTTCATGAGGAATCCAAAAATGTAAGCCTTCTTCAAAATTCCCAACCATCTCAATGCACAGCGCTAGTGGCGCTGCACATCAGAGGAAATTTCCCGTGTTCTGCAATTAAAATTTGTGAAATGACAAAAATCTCTCCAAAATGCTTCAAAATTGGCAAGAGGCAAGCTTATCAATTGCTTTACTGAGCCAAGGAAGCATCAGCCAAGATTCTAAGTTTATCTTGCTCCTTTTTGGCTTTTAAGGCTCTCCCTAACTTGGCTTTTAGGCTTCTTATCCTTGTCTTGAAGATTTTGTTCTAGGCCAAATAGTGATAGGCCATGTGGCGCAACATGTTCTTCTCCTTATTAGCCTTATCAAGAAGCTTCTTAAGGTGGATTCACTCTTTCCAACCATGATTCTCGGTCAGCCTCTATTTCTTGCTCTAGTGAAGTCAGCTTGATTTTCCTTCTTTTTGCCACTTGTCGGTTTTCCCTTATGGTTTGTAGCTCAATAATTGTTTGTTTGTCCTCCATTTGCTTGTTCTGTTTCTCAAGGTAATTAATGATCCATTTAGCCCTCTCAAGGTCAAGCAATAAGGCTTGGATCTCAGCTTCTTTCTCCTTGATGATCACATCCTTGAGTGTTGAGCTTTGGGAGCCCAAATTAGTGTCCTCTTCCTCAACCAAAATAAAATCCCTGTCTTGGCCTTCAGAAGGTTATTCGTCATGCAATGGTTGCTTTCCTCTATGTTGTACCTGTTCTGCTGAAGAAGAAGGCAAAGCCCCTTTCACCCCAGGTGAAGATAGCATTTTCCTGTTGTCTGATGAAGAGAATGAGACCCCTTCCACCCCTGAAGGAGATAATACTCGTTTGGCAGCTGCAAAAAGTTGTCTTGTCCCCTTTTCATAAGTTATAAGCACAATAATGTGAGCCTCTTCAATTCTGCTTTCATGCTCTCTTTGTTGCCCGGAAGGTCCACCTTCCTCTTGAGGTTCTGCAAAAATTTGAGGCCCCTTGAAAATCTCATGGGCAATGAAGGTTTCCCATGGCACTCCCAACTGAGTGAGCTGATGCACAACAACAATCTTGATGATATTAAAGTGATAAATGCTATTAAGCTGTTGTGGGTATGGTTTTGTCTTTGCAAGCACAGTCATCCTCTCTATATTTTTGCAAATGAAGTATGGAATACTCATCATTCTAACCATGGTAAAATGCATAAGCAATCTGATATGATAGGCATAGAGTCTGGAGAACCTTCCCTCACATGTGAAGTATTTAATGATGAGTTTCGTTAGTGGAACATACTGGTCCTCCAAAAACCTAAAAGGAAACACCTTGCCCAATTGACTATGATATTTGGCTTTAATGTAGGGTTCATAGTTTTGTTTGCTGATATTCTGTCTTTTGTTCCATCTTTCCCCCACATCTGGCATCCTAGTTGCTTCTGCAATAATGGCTGGTGAAAGAGTGAAATTGATGTCAGCAAGTTGTACCATATTGTCCTCCATGTTGATGACAAATTGCCTAGATAATTCATGATGACACTTAACCCTCTCAACTATCTCACAAAAGTCAAAGCAAGATTGGTATCTAAAACAAGTGGTGGCAAGAAGACAAGCAAGAAGCTCAACAATGCTAATAGGCTTCTTTCTGATTATTTTCCCGCCCTTATGAGATCTCCTAGGTTGTACATTCCTTTCTCTTGAGTTGTCACTTTGCGTTTCTGCTTCATAGCTTGAGTCATTGTTTCTTGCCATGATGCTTAGTGTTGCCTTAGGAAGATGATGTGATGAAGGTATGGTGAAAAATGGTAATGAAGGAGGACAATGGTGTTGAGTATGAAGAGATTTTACTCTTGGGAAATGGAATTGGGAAATGAAGGGATTAGCTTTGGGAAATTAGGGTTTAGTGAGGGATTTAGGGTTTGGTGAGGGAATTAGTTGTTTTAGGGGAGTGGGATATGGGAAAATGGGATAAATAGAGTAATGAAAGGGTAATGAAAGGGTGAAAAGGATTTAATGATGTTTTTGTGATGATGGAATAAAAATTGCACAATAGAATGGCAAACAATGAAGAGAAGCTAGGGTTTCATTTTCCACATGCAAGATTTATGAAGAACACAAGAGTGAACTCAAATTCAGCCTTAGGAGGATGATTACTTACTTGTAGAATGAAAATGTAGCAATTTTGAGGGTTATGGCATGATTTTGAGTGATTTAGGAAGATCTGGACTGATGCGTAGCACACTGGGTCCAATGCGTAGCGCCCTTCTGATGCGTAGCGCCCATTCAAAATAACACTGCAGGAAAGGCTATGATGTGCAGCGCCAGCCTGATATGCAACGCACTGCCTCTAATCCGCAGCACCAAGCCAAGCTGCTTGAAAAACAAGGTTTTTTGTCTCCTTGGCTCCAAATCGTGATTTTTTACTCTCCAAAGGATTTTTGCTCAATAAAATGATAAATAAGACCCCTTTCACTTTAAATATGGATGACCTTTAATTTTCACTTATCTCAAACCCACTTTTGTAATGTCAAAGTCAGTTTTGGTCTTGAGCTCTGTTTTTCCATTGAAATTGACTTTTCTTAATCATTTGATAAACTGATGCATTGATGCTTGTGTTTTTGTCTGCAGTGGCTGGAGTTGGCAAGGTGGGCAAGGGCAGCAGCTTTGAACTTAATACATATAGAAAATTTTGAAATTACATAAAAAAATTTACATAGAAATAAAAAATCTGTTTTACCTCAAAACAGAGTTTTGAGGTAAAAACCACTTATTGAGCATATTATCATTGAAATTTTGATTTTGTGAACTTATTAGACCTCCTCATGTGCCTGCTAACCGTTTATTGATTTTTTGATGACCATGGTGGCAAACCCTAGACCTAATGAGACTTAAAACCCTAAAAATGATTTTTGCAAATGCAATGACAAAAAATGACTGTAAATGACCTGAACATGTGAAAATAGGCCAGCAGGTAAATGACATGAGGGAAATTTGACAATAAACCACTACCATCAGTTGATCCATGACCTAATGGAATGGAGTTGATTGAACGGAACACCTAAAATGCATGCAAAAAGAGAAATTTGATCACTGATGGAGGGATGAAGATACCAACACTGGCACTCCTCATCCCCAATCGAAATAACTCAGTCTTATTTGGCTTGGTATGTGTGTTTTCGATGAAGAGAGTGGTAGGCACTACATCTTTAACTAAAGCTAAGTGAAGAATCTATGATAATCAAAGAACTAAACAATACTTTTGAAAGAGTTAGACCTGTTTTACATGAGACAATATCCATATAGATAGATAGAGTTCTACCAGTGTGTCTCCAGTGTGTCTCCAGTGTTGTAGCGACTACAACCACCCTCCAAAAATTTTCCTATGCTTCAATTTCGGAGCCTCCCTTCTTATCCACAACATCTCATCTTGCACTGATCCAGGTATTCATGTTTTGACTTAGACTTATCTTTTCATTTTTAGTTTTTCTTATTTACTTAGATGATTCTTCTATGTCACAAGTTGATCTCCCAACTTGGTCTCACAACAGTTATGGGCTTGCCTCCGGAAATTGTGAAATCCTTGAGGGCAAGCAGCCTTAATGATGGGAATTACATAGTCTTGAATACAAGTGAGCCTTGAGCTTAGCTGCGCAATCGTGGGAGGCATCCCATCACTGAGCCCAGAAATTGTGCAATCCTCACTAAGCTCATAAACTGTGTAGTGCACTAAGCCGAAAAGTTGCCTAGTTCCCCATAACTGAACAGTCTTTTCGATCAGTGTGCATGGAAAGTTTCCCCAAAAAGAAAAAAAGAAAAAAAAAACATCCCTAAATAATAGGGATCTATCTTTAGTATCTCGAAGGAGGCACTTGCACTATTTTTAGCAACTTCCGCCAAATGTCGCTTTTTCATTGATTTTAGGCATGCGCATCATAAACCCTAATTTGTCCAAATCTATTTAATCGATGCTTCTAGAGCTCATTTTCACACTCGATATTGGAGCTCTAAAATTCCTAAGGAGATCAAAGGAACCTTCGATGTGATCATTGTCGTTTTTTCGGACGAGTTTTTCTTTTGTTGTTTTTGTTATCGCTTTGTATCATTTGGCCTTTGTGAGTGTTGTTTCACTTGTTTCTCTTCATGGTTGGTGATGATTTGAATTTTTTTAACTTTTAGAATTTTTATTTTAAGTTTTAGATTGCCTTTCCCAAGTGTCACATAAGTTTTCTTATTTTTGCACCAATGGTCATTTTTGTGATGACTCTCCTCACATACTTCATTTTCCTTCTGTTTGATTAATTATTGCACTTGATTCACATGCATTTACTTTCACTTAGTCAGATCTTCACTCAGCTTCACACCATCTCTTAGATTTTCTCATTTTCCACACTTCCCTTAAGCAAATCTAAGTTTCCCTTAGCCGATTTTCACTTTGCCGAGTTGGCACTGCGGTATCCTAAGGCTCAAGCCACAAGATTGGCCTCTAGAATCATGCAGTGCACAATCTAAGCTGGCTAAAACTACACATTGCATAGTTCTAGGGGCTAGCCTGTTATCTTGGCCACTTATACTACGTAATGCACAATCTCTCCCAGGCCTCTACCCAAGCTAAAATGCGCATTGCGTAATTTCAACCATCAAGCTTCCACCTTGGCTATTGGGACTGTGTAGTGCGTAGGTCCCATAGGTAGCCAATCCCTCTTGTTAGAGAAAGTTGTGTAATCCTCCCATCAAATACCTGGTTCGATGCTTGAAATTTCCTTGTAAGTTGATTTTCTTAAGGCTGACATTTTCTTGACATGAGTGTCCTTTATGTCCTATAGGTATAGCAGTTATTGAGCACCTCTCCAGTGGTCATTGATTCCATGGCATCTGAGAGATTTTCTTCAAAGGAAACCATTGAAAGAAGTATTGGGGAAGTAGTTGAACAAACATCAATTTATTTTCCAGTGTATGCGGATACTCAATTGCTTATAGAAAAGGGATCATCACTAACATGGAAATAGATTAAAGATGCTTTTGAAAAGGACTGTGAGGTAGACTTAAAGGACCAACAAGTTTATCTCAACATCTGGTAGTCAGGTCTATACAAGGTTGCATGCAGGTATCCCGCCTTCCCATGTGCATATATCATCAGCTGCATTGTCTCACACATTAATGAGAAGACCATGACATTGAGCAGTGCCAGCGGGCAGAATCTTGCCACCTTCTGGTCAGGAGAATTTTAGCAAATGTATCACTTTCCTGAGCTAGTAGAGGGAACGAACTCACTCTTTTACGCCACCCATAGCTATGTGAACACAAGAGACATTGTCAAATGTTGGTTGAAAGATCCATCGAAGTTTCGACAGACACACACCCATGTGTACAAGACAAAGTCCCTCAATAAGGCTTACCGACTCTTGGTTACCTTTTCTTGAAGAATCCATGGTCAAGAGAACACGGCAACCTTTCCTGAAGGGTGAGAAATATTATTGGACAAATTGGTGAATGATGGCATGCCATTCAGCTGATCAGACCTATTGGCTCAACAATTGAAAGCCCATTTAGCATAGGCTTGGAAATTGTCCAAGGGTGAGCAAGCAAGTTTCTATATGTCTGCATAATTACTGGATGCAATTTGTGCGCAACAAAAATTCCCTAGAATGAACTTGACATGGACACCATGAGAAATTGTCGTGCACAACTATTGAAATTTTCCTTCATAATGTAGTTATCAAGGAGTAATGGCACAACTAACTGACCACTTCATCATCCTGTTGTACAGGCTTATTTTTCAAGAAGATCCACCTTAGATGACATGAGAAGTAATGGAGGCGATAGTAGACATCGCATATTGGTATACCTCACTCGGCAACACCTTTATTAGAGTGTTTGGTGGAGAGAAGCCTCTGCATGTATTACCAAGGTATGTCACTGACAAACTAATCATGCAAGAAATATCATACCATCTCACCACAGGGTTGTCAATAGCATTACACAGGAAGAAGAAAGCACTATTTCTCACTCTTCCTTTTCATGTTGTATTATACGAGATAAATAGCTTGAAATTCACAAATGTCGAGGCTAAGGAGACAGTGAAATTTGAATTCGACACTAAGGACTTTAATTTGTATGATCGTCTCAGTATTTGCAAGGACCACTGTACAAGAGTTTACTTTTCGTGGATCGACGGGGCATTTCATTGGCTAGAAGAGGATACTTAGAGGTACTTCTACAATGCCTTCAAACCTAATGAGATGGTC
Organism: Pinus taeda; assembly: GCA_000404065.3. Classification (NCBI taxonomy): domain Eukaryota; kingdom Viridiplantae; phylum Streptophyta; class Pinopsida; order Pinales; family Pinaceae; genus Pinus; species Pinus taeda. The sequence continues at coordinate 31,639 of APFE031514618.1, read as the reverse complement.
ATTTTAACAAGGACTTCATAGGCTGCTCCACTGACGACAGCAACTCCGGAACCAGCAGCAGTCGAAGGCAACAATCCCATGTAGGACAAGGGAAAGAGGAAGATTATTGATAGTCCAAAGGGAGAACAAAGCTACAAAATGAAAGCATATCCTCTTCTCATGAAGGCAACTTTAGAAACATAAGCAAAGAGGAAGCAGAGGATGTAGAAAGTAGAGTAAAGGACGCAAGAAAAGAAAAGGTTTGAGGAAGCATAACCAAAGATGCAGGAGACAGAGCAGAAGCTAAAGGAAGAACAAGAGTTGAGGAGGAAATTACAAGAAGAGAAGCAAAAGCAGGAAGAATAAAAAAGGAAAGGCACGATGATAGAGGAAACAATGTTGATACAGGTTGAAGAGCAAGGATAGGAATAACTAGGAGTTGAGGAGGAAGGTGAACAAATGCAGGATTGGGAGCTTGCTCAGAAGATTGAGAAATTTATTGAAGTGACAGACATGGAGATGGGACATGAGCCACATAATGAAGATATTGATATGATGGTGAGAGCACCACAGGTCATCCCTCGATCTCCACCACCTCCAGCGGCAAAAACAACCCCGAGCAAGCAAGGGGTAGAACAACTCCGAGAAGCAGCACATAATGCAGTTTCCGCACAGGTTTACTTGGAGGAGATGAGAGCAATGATACTTGTTGAAGTATCGACACTTGGAGAAACCATGTGGAAGCTCTATGATGGGTTTGTCACTGTACAAAAATAGTTTTCTATTTGCATGGATTACACCAGCAAAGCAAAGATTTTGTTAAAACTCTCAAGAACATACAAGCTATCATTACCTATGTGAAAGAGTGGACAATGTGATACAAAGGGGCAACACTTGACTTAGTAAAGAAAATGAAGCCACAAGAAGAGTTGGCAAAAGCGAAGGTTAGAATGTTGATTCAAAACAACAAGCAGCTTGCCTCATTCATTGGCAGCATTCAAGCCTCATATGTACGGTTGTTCAATATTTTGGATGTCTTAGTGAGAACACACCAGATCCCATTAGTCAGTTTCCTCACCAAATTCAAATCCAAGAACCAATTTCGGCAGGGGGTTGAAGAGTAATTGGAGAAGCTAATATAGAATTCCACCAAGGAATACTTGGAGTTGAACAGACAAAACATGCAAAATTTCATTGGTGGTCCTGTCAAAGTCAGAACGATGTTGCTTATGCTTCATAATGAACTGGACACTCGTTCCAAGACTATGTACCTGGATTCCATGGAGGCACAATGAAAGTGGCAGTGTACACAGTGTCAATCTTGGCACCACTATGTGACCAAGAAGCAGCAAGTTGAGGTTGTTGAGCTAGACTTCTCCCAAACTCCAGCATTATAGTGTTGTGTCATGTTAAGCTGTCAAGTTGTCTCTACCCTATTTTGTCTTATATGGGTACAATTGTAAAATGTAATATTATCTTTTATTATGTTTTAAGTGAAATTCCAAGTGTCAATATTAGAACATGAAGAGTCATCATGTAATGTAATGTCTCATTTTGTAAATAAGTTGAAGGGCCATGAGGGTAGTCCAAAGGTCACAAATTGGAGTTGAAGAGTCACCCCCTCTTGTTATAAATATAACCTCATAACTCATATAACAGGCTTTTGTGAACCAAGCCATTAAGGGAATTTTGAGGTCTAAAATGGGCCTCCTGAGGAAATTATAAAATAATAGTGGAAATAATAAAATAATATTAGATTACATCATCAAATTTTAGATGGAAAAAAGAAAAACATATATTTCAAATTCATATTTTCAATTTATCTCCTTTTGGGTTTACTCAAATTTTGAGCAAAAACACTCGTTGGATGGAAAATTTAATTCCTCATCCAAGGAGTAACCATGTTGCATAATTTTGATGGACCCTGCTACACGAAAAATGAGAAATACATGAAAAAATGTGATTGCAATCACGTTTTTCACGTATTTCTCATTTTTCGTGTAGTAGGGTCCATCGAAGATATGCAACATGGGTACTCCTTGGATAAGGAATCAAATTTTGCATCCAACGAGTACTCTCACTCGAAATTTGAGTTAAAAGCTAGGGAGATAAGTTTAAAATACGAGTTGAAAAAGTAGTTTTATTGTTTTATTATTTTATTATTTTTTAATCTTTTTACTCTTTTACTCCAAAAATGGTGAATCATCGCCCATGGTTGACATCATCATCTTTAATCCTATTGGTTCTTATAAATTTTATTTTGGTTGTACATTTTTCTTAGGAGGCCCATTTTAGACCTCAAAATTCCCCTAATTTTTGGCTAGGTTTAGGCTTAGGAAGAGCTTGGGAGTATTGTGAAGGGCCTTGGATTCTCTGTAGTGTAAAGAAAGTATACTTCTTTGGAGGAGTAGGTGTTATTTATTGTAATGTTCCACTATTAGGGCTATTGGTCGTCAATGGTGTATGTATGAATGGAACTTTCACTTATAATAATAAAATCAGAGCCAACACACTTTCATTCATATGTTGTGAATATAGTATGATTATTCTTGTTGTATTTGCAATGTATGTAATTTAACTTGTGCATATGCTTATGAACTATTTCATTTGCATCTGTATGAATCTTGTTGAATGTGTGTTGTTGTATTAATTCATCGCTTTAACTTGTGGACTATTTTGCATCTTAGCTTGTGATGTCATTTCACTCGTGTGTTCCTTTCAAGTTGCATACTATTATAGGCTTCCAAGGGACATACTTCCCTTTCCCTTCATGTGTTGGAACCGTCATGCATCTCACTTGACTCTCCACAAGGTCACACACTTGCTCTCGCCCCAAGTTATTATACTTCCCTCTGTGTGTTTACAGAGCCAAGGCATAACATTACCACCCATTGCTGAGACTCCTACTCCAAACGGTGTGAGGTCTAGTTGGGACTTCATATCGGGGAGATCCCCTGAATGTTGGCGGGTCCAACACCTTCACCAAACTCAAAGACATTCTTAACTATATATATATTAGTTAAGAAGCCTTATGTATTTGAATCTAACTAAAAAAGGTTATATCTTGGGAAAATAGAGACCTTTTTCCATGAAACAAAAAATATTTCCAACTAAAAGTAGCATTCTAGATGTAATGGAACGCTTCTCTCAACCCAAAATTCACGGAATAGCATAATCCATAAATCATTTGTTGCATGCAATGACATAGGTTCAAGATACCAATCAACAATAGGAGTGGGTCTTCATACATACTCTGATACCATGTTTCATAAATACGGAATTTCCACATAAATAAGACACCGTAAACAACCACTCATATAAATAGATCAATAATTAGTATGAAAATGTAGTACATGATCAAAAGCCTCAAAGAGGGAAATAATTCCTAATCCCATCCAATGCGGTCACTTGAAACAATATATTAATGCAAAATGAAAAAATTGAGATCAAAATTTTCTACACTTTCAAAGGTATGCTTTGATAAATTTAGGCTTCTTGAATGCACTCGAAATAAATTTCAAATGAGTCAATTTGACATTTTTGCTATAACTTTTGTTTGGTATGTTTTTGATGGTGAATTTGAATCATATTAACATCTGGTGAATTTCCATAGTTTGGTCATTATGGTTTCCAAAATATACTCTATGAAAGCTAGGGTTTGTTAAGGATCTTGAAATCAATTTCAAACAAGTGAACTTGTCATTTTCACAAATTTTTTGTTTGTAATGCTTTAGATAGTGAAAAAATGAGCATCTAGTGGAGATATATTAGGGAAATTTTCATTAAAATTTTAAATTTTGGTTATACTTTTGGAGATATACTCTCCAAAATTAGGGTTTCTGAAGGGTCTTGAAATCCCTTTCAAACAAGTGAACTTGACGTTTTCCCTAGAACTTTTTCTATGATACCTCAAACTAAGATACTTTTAGAGATCTTAGGAGACATAACGAAGTAACTCAAATAAATGTTTCAGAAATATATTTGAAGAATTGGACACATGGCAAGCTATACAAATTTTCTCTTGGGAAGAGGCCAAAAATCAACATGTCTTGGGAAAGTTACCATAACTTTCACGTGTAAGGTCAAATTTTTGTTATACCTACGTAATCATAGAGAAGAAATATCAATATAATAAAGACCAAAATTTTAGATCCAAAAGGGCTGAAATCTCAAAGATATATTAAGAAAAAGGTCACCCATTCATATATTCTCCATATTAAGGTTTTACCTTACATAACTTTTGATTATAAGTTCCATTTTCTTTTCAGTGGTTGAAATTTGCAATAATTAAGAGTATTATTATTATCATTTTCCTTCATGTCCCCAAATAAATATCCAAAAATTACTACACCAATTAAACCTCCTGAAAATTGATTCATGACTCACAATGTCAACTACTGACTAACCAAATTGGAAAGTCAGTTTTCATTGTTGCAAGAATCAACTAAAAGGGATATTAAATAAAAAATGGAGGAAAATAAGGAATAAATGGATAAGAAGATGAAACAAATGAAACAAAATATTATAGAACTTGTAAATTGGAGATTCCTTAAAATTGTTAATGTGTCTGAAGGAGCTCATGAAAATAAAGGTAATATTCAAGTTGCATCGCTTGCCATTAATAATATTTTTTCAAGTGGATTTGACTTTAGTTGTAAAGCTATGCATGGATGGTTGCCTAAAGGAGAGCCTTCCCAAGGTTGAGTTAAAGAAGCATGATGGAATAGAGGTATTTACATGGGTGCACCACACATAACAATATTTTGAGTTTTGTAATATTATGGATGACAAATGAAAGATTCACATAGAAACTTTGAACTCTGAGATAAAACCTTATCATTGGTATCAATAGGTAGTTAAAGGAAAGCTCCATTCTTATCAATATACTTGAGGTTTATTTCCAAGAGACTTAGAAACACAATTTGACAAAGCTAGGGAACAAGACAATTTTATTCAATTGACAAGAATCAATCAATTCATAATTGAAGACTATAATTCAAAATTTTAGGCTATGAGAACGTGGGAAGATAACATAAGTGATGAACATTTATTGGAATCTTACATGGGTGGATTAAAAGAAGACATCAAACATAAGATTTTCCTAAAACAACCAGAAAATATTATGGAGGCTATGCAATTTTCTCATAATATTCAAGCCAAGAATAAGGCTAAACACAATTCTTCCATGGGAGCATACATATGAAGTAAATATTATTTTGAGTTTCATAAGACAACCCTACCTCAACTTACTATAATATCACATAAGGAAATGGAGAAAACAAGAGCCAAAGGATAATGCTTTGATTGTAAAAACAAATGATCAAAAGGGGATAAATGTTAAGAAACAAAATTGTTCACCTTGGAAAATAATGATGAAATATAGGAAATGGAGACACCTACACAAAGAAGTGAGGAAGAAATTGTCAACTTAAAAGAGTAGGAAAAAAAACAAATTGTGTACAACATTGATCATATATGTGTGAGATATATGTTCATGCATTGACATGCTTGTTATCTCCTTAGAACTTGAAGATATTTGGTTTCATTATAAAGCAAAGGGTCATATTGCTTATTGACTTAGGTAGTGCCTATAACTTTATTGTCAAAGGATTTATAGAATACCTTAATTGTTTTTTATATCCAGTGACAAATTTTCAAGTTTTAGTTGCCAATGGTGGGGTATTGATTGTGTGGGAAAATACCACAACATCAAAATGAGTACAGGAGAATGTAAATTAGAAAGATCAATGTATATCATTCCAATTGGAGGTGTAGATGTTATTATAGGGATTTAATGGTTGATAACATTAGGTACAATTTCTATAAACTATAATGAATTATTCATGAGATTTATTTTGGAAGGATTTTAATGTAAGATCAAAGGGTTAAAATATAAATCTTTTCAAACCATCGTCTCTCATAGAATGGAAATGCTCCTAAAAAAAGGGTAGTAATGGAATTGTGGTTAAATCGTATTCTATGGAAGCCAAGCAAGAAGATGAAAACATTTCTGAGGAATTAAACAACACCTTGTAAAAACACGATAGGGTCTTTTAAGAAATTTTCGAAGTTATACCTCCATATACAGATCATGAGCATCAAATTGAATTAATACCTATAAGCATTCCTCCTAATTCCATTTTTTAGTGATCGAGAGATTCATATGCACATTTTTGTGGAATTCAAAGCATGTGCACATCAATCCAAGTAGCATAAGTGTTCATGAAGGAAATTCATAGACTTCATGTTATTTCTAAGGTAATAATAAGCAAAAGAGATCCAAAATTCACAAGTAATTTTTGGAAAGAATTGCGGAAGATAAGTGGAAAAATATTAGCAATGAGTTCAACATATCATCCACAAACAAATGGTTAAAAAGAAATAGTACACACACTTTTAAAGGTTATTTATCATGTTATTCTTCATATAAACAATCTCAATGGATGAAGTGGCTTCCTCTAGTATAATGGTGGTATGATACTACATATCATGCATCTACTAAAATAACCCCATTTGAGGCTCTTTATGGATATATGGCTCCTAGTATCTCATATTTTCTACAATATAATTCCAAAGTATGAGTAATAGAATCACACATGGAGAAGACTAAAGAAGCTTTGAAAAATCTTAAGGAAAACTTCCAAATGGCACAAAACACGATGAAGAAAAAAGTAGATCGACATTGAAGTGAAAAGACAATTTGAGGAGAGTGATTGGGTATTTCTAGGGTTACAATATTATAAGAAATATACACCCAAGCAAAAGAAGAATCGGAAATTAGATCCAGAATTTTAAGGGTCGTACAATATTATTCACATTATTCGACAAGTGGCATATGAGTTAGGTTTTCCTTCTTCTCCCATTCATGAAGAACTTCTAGAATTAGATGAAGCAAGAACGTTGATTCTTGAAACATAAGAGGTTATGGATCAACGTTCGTTATCTCTTCAAAATAGAACCATTTTGGAGTACCTAATCAAGTGGAAGGGCATGCTTTTAGAAGAAGCTATTTAGGAAAATGAGTTGTTCGTGAAGAAACATCCTCAATTACAAGCTTTGAGGGAAAATATTTTTTAAAGGAGGGGGATATGTTATGACCTTCAGACCCTATATTAATACAATAATAAGTATTCATTATTATTTTCATTTTTATATTAGGATGTCAGCTAGAACCTTTCATTGTCCCATATTATTCTAATTTTACCCCTTGTCTCCTATATATGTATTAACGAGAACTAGTGTTAGGGTCATCAAATATTGCCGTGTACATTATATTCATTGTAAAAGGAGGTTTTCTCATTGAAGAGGACTGTAAATATTGATTTCTTATCGTTTTTAAGGTGCAAGGCTCATACATAATAACTATGATAAAGCCCTTTAAGTTTACAAAATCTCATCGAGGATGAGGAAGACATACCACAAGTAGGAGGGCTCCAAAAATAAGTGAGATTCAATGACAACAATTGTGATCTAAATCACAACAAATATTCCTCCCATGTTTGTTAAGTTGGCATCTCATTGGCCAATACTAATCCACAGACTATATTCCTCTTCTCATGAGTGATAAGGCTCATCAATAGGTAAACTATATGGGTCACAATGTCAATCTCCAACTTATTAAAATTAACTTTTCTCACATTTATTTACATATTTTGTTATATTTTTCTTAGTGAGAAAGGCAAAGGTGAGTTGCTATGTCATGTGGCCTGATATGTATTAAAAGCAAGAAATGGAGTAGTTTTGGGCTAATTTAAGTGCAACAACTTGAGGTGGACAACCAAGAGAGATTTTAGGAGATTGGTCTTCCTCCTTTACTACTCAAATCATTTGAAGGTTCCTCCACCATATCTCATCAACTCGGAGTTACTAGCAGCCAAGCAAGCTAAGTTCATTGGCAGCCAAGCCAGTGACAGTCAAAGAGAAGTTATTCTCGAGTTAGGGAGCCAAGTCTTCCTATATTTTAGGAATTTGTTGGTAGCTTTAGTTTGTATAAATAAGAGAGCCAAGGGACTCATTAGGATTCAATTTTTTGATGTAGCTTAGAGGAAATTTGAGCTGAAACATTGTGATTGTTATTTGGTATGTTGTATTTGATATTTTGATGATAATGAGACATTCGACCATGATCTGCACTGAGTTGACTCAGAGGGATGAATCTCTTGGGTTATGACCCAACCCTAGTAGCAGGAGTTCCTCTTTTTGTATTTGTATTCTTAGATTAAGATGATAGTTAGTTGCTGAGATTATTTATATTTTGTTTAACTTAACAAGTATTTGAATGATTGCTTAATCTTGTTCCCATTAGTTTGAAGAAGTATATAAGTGGTGCAGTAGTGAAGGAAAGTACTTCAGAAAAGCTTGTGATAGTGGCCTCTTCCTCATCTCCCTTGTGGGATCATGATTAGAGGGCCCCACTCTACCAGCCCTAAAAACAGAGTTTGTCTTTTGGTCATTACATAGATTAGGTTTCATGCTTAAATAAATCATTGTTTATGATTTCTTGGAAGCACCTGCAATTGTTATTTTTTTTCTTAAGTTTTCCATAGCTTAGAAGGAATTCCATTCCATAGATCTAACCATTAGCAATAGATAGATTAGCTTTCTCAAAATTCAACTCCTATTTTCCAAGTTGGTATATAGTGATGCATAGATGAAGAGGAAAATATTTTTTGTTGCAAGGATTGTTGATCTACAGGGAGGAACTCATCCAACTAGCTTCACCTAAGTCTTCTCCACCTTCTGCTAAGGCATACCAGTCCATAGTTCAAATCTCTATTTTGCAACCAGCGTGAACAACCACCTTGGGAAAAACCAACCTCCCTAGATTGTTAGGCTTAGCCTTGGGTAATGTGCATCTTTCTTACACCTTCTCTCATTGTCATACATCTCTTAAACACCTTATTCCACTATTATTTCCCTACGAAAGCTTTCAACTAATTTCATGTAGAAAACCAGGACATCTTGTAGCAGTTCTTGTAGCAGCTACAAGATCTCCTGTAGCAACCTATTTGACCATGTTTTGATCAGAAATTATAGTCTGAGTATAGGTTAGGCCCTCATCTTGGATTCCATGCCTATAAGTGCCACCCGAGACCAGCTCTCCCATGCCTTTTTCCCCTTGCGATATCAAATAACATAACATAGAATTTACATTTCTGAATTTAGAAATTAAAAGACTATTTTTCTACAAATACAACATGAGATAGTTAGTGTATGCATATATGAATCATAAGATGATAGAACAACTTCCCATGTCCAATTAGTCCAAATAGCTAGATGATAAAATGCAAGGTTAGCTTAGTTCTTTTCGGCAAGTAATTTATGTCATTTTCTAGCTAGATGATTCATGGCATTTTCCATTCAGTAACTTTCATTTCCTAAATAGACAAGCATTTACTTTCTTGTATTAGAACTAGCTTTATATTCATTGTCAGTAGTTAGACTCCTTCTAATCAATAGAAGATTGGTTTGAAACCCTAGTGGTCTATCACCCCAGTTGAGAAATGACATGAGTAGAATGTTGCATTTATTGTGCATATAGTATTATCATCTCCAAGTTTGTACGAAACCCCGGGTTGATAAAGTAAAGTTGGTAGCCCTAGGAGTTTCAGCATCTTTGCTGCAATACTAAGGCTCATCACTATTTGGCATCATCGCTGGGGAGGTGTCTAGGTAGATGTAATTTCTTCTTTTCTTTCTATTTTGCATTCAATAGATAGTTGTAAATTCTACTTTCTTTCTATTTTGTATTTAGTAAATAGTTGCAATCTATGCTTTCTTTCTATTTTGCAAGTGATTATGAAAAAGACGTTAAAAAAAAAACATTCATGCCTCGTAGGAGTAGAGACAATTTAGGGAATGTTTTTCCAAATACCCCCACAACATCAGACAATGAATCTTCCCTCTTCTTCGGTGGTTGTCATCTTCCCTCTCTAACTGTAGGGGAGCTAGAGGACCCATTAAGTGAACAACCAGAGATCTTTGAAGAGTCTATTGGGGAAGAAGAAGAAGAAACCCTTCCACACACTTACAACATGGCTGAAAATAGGAATGAAGGTGATTTTCCCATTAGAGAGACCAATGCAGATGCTAGGATGAAAAACATAAGCCTCTCTTCCCTTCCTCACTTCCATGGCTTAACCTCAAAAGACCCTGATACCTTCTTGTTTGAGTTGGTTGTCATCTGCAGAACTTATGATTATACTTCTGATGACCAGAAGTTGAAGTTGTTCCCATCCACCCTGAAGGATGTAGCCTTGCGCTAGTTCATGGGTTCACCCAGCGACAACATCACCACCTAGGCTCAAATGCAACAATCCTTCAATGATAAGTATAGGGACTATTGTTGGTCCAAGGACACCAAAGAAGAAATCTTCATAATGACCTTGCGAAATGATGAATCCTTGGAAGATTATGAGGAAAGGTTCCAACTCAAGTACAAAAGGGTCAGATGCACCCTTGATCCTGAATCACTCAAGTCAGTCCTCCTTATAAGGATCAAGGAAATTATCCTAGAAATCCTAAACATGTTGTCTGGAGGGGACATCTATCAACTATCGTATGATGATATCAAGACAGTTTTCAAAATTCATTCCAGGGCTGCCAGAAAGAAGGGTAGGGCTAGTCAAGCTTTAGCCATTTCATCCTCCTCCAACACATCTATCAAGAGTGAAATTGGAAGCTTGTTGGAGGACTTTAAGATTCAAATGTTGCATACCCTTTCTCTGCAAATGGACACCATGCAGATAAAGAGGAAGCCACAAGAAGCAAAGAGAGTCTTAGTTGTCTTTTTCCCTAGATGTGGCAGAAGGCACCCTAGAAATGAATTTCCATTGAATGTTATAGAGGTCTTCTCAGTTTGTGAGGAAAACCACTCCACAGATAAGTGCCCTTCTCTGCCTAGATTGAAAGTTGTATATCAAGGAACTGAAGGTGTGGCTGAACAACTATGTTCTATCAACCAAAGGAGGCCTCAAGGACCTCGACCATACCAACAGGGAATGCAAGGGGAATCCTATTTATATTGCAATCCCAATAAGAATGCATCCATTCCCCCTTTGTGTCCTCCTACTAATCCTTCATTGTCCACACCTTCTCCCTCGTCTTATCCACCTCAATATGATTCCCAACCTGCCAATCAATCATTTCAGCCATATGCTCCCCCACAACCTTAGTGGAATACCCCATCACAAGGGTGGAGGATCCCATTCAACCAATCTCCAGCCTTACTGCCTCCACCACCATCACAACCACATCTCCTTCATATTGCTCCACCTAAGTAACCTCATATGCATGCTCAACCAAATTCGAACCCAAACAACAAGCAGGCACAACAGGTCTATAGTGCAGAGACATCCTACCCTGCGTATGTTGTGGAAATTCAAGAAATCAACCTCAAGTCCAAAAGAGTGCTTCCAGATAACCAACCTCCATCTACACTTGAGGAGCTTGAATAGGAAAAGAAAGAGAGTGTTCCTAAAGCCAATCAAACTCCTTTTCCTGAAATATTGATCCATTCTAGTCAGTACACCCTAGAAGAGACTGAACTTTTGGGAGAATTTAAAAACTTGTGTTAAAATCTCACTCATCCAAGTCATCAAGTATATCCTAATCTACAACAAGCTAATCAACAAGAAATGCTTCAAACATCCTAGGAGGAGAAATAAATACACCCGTACCATTAATGTCATTGGACAGTTGCATGACTTAATGTTGGGGAGAGTGAATTTCCCAAAGTATCTAGAACCTGGGAGTCCTATGGTAGATATGCACATTGATGGCATCATTGTCCCCCACACATTTATTGATCTTGGGGTTTCCATCAATGTGATGACTAAGGTGACCATGCTCAAACTGAATCTCCAAGGATCATTGAGGAAGACCACATCAGTATTGCAACTTGCAGACAGATCCACAATAGCTCTTGAGCGATTTGCTGAGGATGTGATGGTCTCTATTGATTCCTGGAAGTACCCTGTTGACTTCTTAGTTCTCTAGCCCAATACCAAATTCAATGGTTATCCTCTCATCCTTGGAAAACTATGGCTAGCCATTGTTGACATAAGTTGCAGGGCTAGGAACATGACCATTAAGAATGGGCATTTATCCAAACAGTTGGTCTTGTATCCTCTTGCTCAACCATCCTTAGAGCATGACTTACCCTTATGGTTGGAAGAGGAAGAGGAAGATGAAGTGTACCATACCACATCCTACCCAATCTGCACCCTAGATACTATTATAAGAGGGGGGCAACCTAATGAAGATGACCTAATTGATTAGATCCTCAAGAACCAGCCCCCCAACACCATGCCTCTTAACGAGATGGTGAAGAAATCTGAAGATAAACCTTGGACTGAATTGTGTCTAGTTGACTCAAGTCCTGCTCATATAAAAATGGTAGAATTTGGTTCATCTAAAACACTAAAAATCAACCCCTCGCTCTCAGCCCATCAGGAAGAGAAGTTGTGCAATATGCTGAGAGAGCACTTGGATGATTTTTGCCTCGAGTTATAAGGAAATGAAGGGAGTGCACCCTTCGATGTGTACTCACCACATCTACATCAAGGAAGGATGCAAACCAGTGTGCCAACCTCATAAGAGAATGAACCCAGCCCTCAAAGACATAGTCAAAGAAGAACTGCAGAAGTTGTTGGATACAGGGTTCATTTACCCCATCTTAGATAGTGAGTGGGTGTCTCCTCTATTTTTGGTCCCAAAGAAGAATGGAAAATGGAGGATCTGTGTGGATTATAGGGAGTTAAACAAAGACACTAAAAAATATCATTTCCCTCTACCTTTCATTAATCAAGTCTTGGATGGTCTTACAGGGAACAAGTTCTTCTGTTTCCTGGATTGACTCAGTGGTTACAATCATATCCAGATCAGCCCGAAGGACCAAGATAAAACCACATTCACTTGTCCTTGGGGTACCTTTTCTTATATGGTCCTTCCTTTTGGATTATGTAATGCCCCTGCCACTTTTCGAAGAGAAGTTATGAGCATCTTTGTTGAGCTAGGCCATGACTCTGTAGAAATCTATATGGATGATTTCACTCCCTATGGGTGTGATTTCTTGGAGGTTCTCTCTAACTTGGGGAAAATATCAAATAAGTGCATTGAAAAGAAACTCTCCCTTATTCCCTAGAAGTGTGAGTTCTTGATGAATGCATGGATTGTTCTAGGTCACTCAATATCCCAAAAAGGACTACAAGTGGACCCAAATAAAATTGTTATCATAAAAAGGGTCACTACTCCTCAAAAGCAAAGGGATGTCAAGAGTTTCTTGGGATTAGTAGGATACTATAGGAGGTTTATCAAAGACTTCATGAAAGTAGCCTTACCATTGTTTAGACAGTTGGCCAAGGACTTTGAATTTTGTTGGTTACAAAGTTGCCAAGAGGCCCTAGTAATCTTGAAGGACAAGTTGACTACTGCATCCATACTCTGATGCCCAAATTGGGATCTTGCTTTCCACATCCATGATGATGCCTCTGACAATTCTATAGGAGCAGCTCTAGGCCAGGTAGATGAAAAGTTTCCTTATTCTATTTACTTCATTAGCAAAAATATGTCCAAGGTTGAATTAAACTACACTGTGACTAAAAAGGAGCTCTTAGTTGTTGTCCATTCCTTGAACAAATTTAGACACTACATCACTAGTTATCAGACCTTTGTGTATACTAACCATGATGCTATCAAATATTTCATGAACAAGCATAATGTGAATGCCAGAATTATTAGATAGTTGATTTTATTACAACAGTTTGATTTAAATATCATTGATAAGCCAGGTAGGGGAAATGTAATTGTAGATTTTTTGTATAGACTTGGTTTCCCTGCAGGTGAGGAAGGGATGGTTGATGGCAAGCTTCCAGGTGAGCATTTATTTTCTATTGCAGTTCTCTCTCAATGGTTTGCTAACATAGCCAACTACATTGTTGTTGCACAACTCCCTCCAAATTTGTCATTCAAGGAAAAGAGCATAATTGTAAGGAAGAGCGCCCCATTCACTTGGTTTGGGGGCAATATCTTCAAGCTAGGCCCAGATCAAATTTTGAGGAGATGTGTCAGGGACGAGGAAGTCTTTGACATCCTTCTAGCCTGTCATGATGGGCCTTGTGGAGGCCACTTTGCAGCCAAGAGGACAGCCTTCAAGGTACTGCAAGTTGGCTGCTACTGGCCCACTCTCCACCAAGATGCAAGAAGATACACCAGTCGATGTGATCAGTTCCAGAGAATGGGGAAACCTACTCATAAGGATGAAATGTCCTTGCAACCTTAGGTGGCTCTAGAGCCATTTGACAATTGGGGCATGAATTTCATTGGGCCCATTGATCCACCATCGGGGCAGAAAAATTACATAATTGTATGCACTAATTATTTGACAAAGTGGGTTGGGACCAAGTTTGTCAAGGTAGCAACAGAAGAGAAAGTGGCTGAGTTCTTAAGGGAGAATGTATTCTATGAGTTTGGGTACCCTAGAGAACTGGTCACTGATCAAGGAGCTCAATTCACATCATACCTAATTGAGAATTTGTTGAGGCAAAATAAGATCAAACAGAGGAAGTCAACCACCTATCATCCTCGAGCCAATGGAAAACTAAAGGTCACTAACAGAGCATTGGAAGGCATCAACACCAAGATTGTGAGTAGCAGCAGAAAATATTGGGTTGGCATAGTTGTGGAGGCCACTTGGGCCTATAATACAACCTAGAAGACAGCCACTAGCTTCACCCGTTATGACCTAGTCTATGGAAAGAAGGCTTTACTATCCATTGAGTTTGAGTACAACACTTTGAGAATGGAAGAAAAGTTGGATTTGGATGTTATAAAGTCACAGCGGGAGAGGCTGCTCCAGCTCAATGGTTTGGATGAATTCAGGATGCAGGCCCTCCTAAACACTGAAGTTATTAAATTATAGAGGAAGGTTTGGCATGACAAGAACATCAAGGACAAAGTTTTTCTAGAAGGGGACTGGGCTCTGCTATGTGACTCCAAGTTCAAGGACTTCAAAGGAAAAATGATGACTAGGTGGTTGGGCCCATATCTGATAGAGAGGTGCCATGACAATGGGGTGGTTCAAATCAAGGCCATTGATGAGGAATGTATCCCCTTTATTGTCAATGGATACATATTGAAAGCCTATAACATACCTATTTCAAGGGAAGAGTTCATCAGTACTATCAGTAAGGAAGTAAATTTGATTGGAAGTTTCTTAGCTTCCAGATCACCCAATTCTTGAAGACTGTTTTTATTTTTGAAAAAAAAAAAATAACAATAAGGGACCTAGGTGAAAACCTCTGTGAGGCATATGAGGCCAGCTCTTGGGTTGAAAACCTCCTTGAGGCAGCCTAGGAGTGAAAAAAGGAAAATAAAAAGATCCCTAGGTGAAAACATCCTTTGAGGTGCCTAGGGTGGGCAGAAAGTGTAAAAACCTCCTTTGGGGAAACCTGCGTGTCTTTAAAAAAAAAAAGAGAGAGAGGAGAAAAAAACCAAAAATACCATGGCAGGGACCTCAAACCTGCCCACTAATAAATTCTGTGATTTTGCAAGTTTTTGAAGGCAATAAAGGACTCATAATTACAGGGACATCAAGCCAAGAATCACCTCACTTCTTGCTCCATCCACTTCATCTCATTCATGCCTACCATGTCCCCATCACTCATTTCCATTTTCAGGCATCAACAAATCAATTTTTGAGCATTTTCTAGCTTGCAATAAGATGTCTTGTAGCTGCTACAGGAAGATCTTGTAACACTATAAGATGTCCTGAATTCTACAGGAAAGGGATCCCGATAGGAAAACAATTATGCAGGCCTATTCTAGGTTAATTTGGGACCTTACACCTCACCATCTCTCACCCACCATTAAGTCATATCCATACATACCTCTATGTCCATAAAAGAAAACAAGAAAAAATGTGAAAAAATATATATAAGGAGGTCCAGAGGACATGTACTCACTGGCCTCAACCATCCACCATTCCATCTGAGCCTTCGTCACCATCATTAACCCCTACACCACTACCCAACCTTCTTTTAGGAAAAAAATCAATAAAAAATGAAGAAAGGACAGCTACAGGGTGTTAGTGTCGGCATCTTCATCCCTCCATCAGCAATCCAAATTTCTCTTTTTGCATGCATATTAGGTGTCTCATCCGATCAGTTGCACTCCATTAGGTCATGGATCATCTGATCAAAATAGACCAGGGTTTGCAGCATTTTATGGGATTCTTGTGGCAAGGTGATTTAGTATTGTTTTTCCTTTTGTGATTCATGTTATAATGTGTTTATTTGTGCCATCATCTCTCTCTTTTTAGCTTAACTAAATGAATCAAGTATAAAGGTGGAATTCATTGATGTTGCAATGCTCTACCTTAGGGTTTATTTGGTTTTACATGTTTTCAACTGTTTGAAGAGGATTCCTGATACTTTCATGCCCTCTTCAACTCCTCACCAGTGTTAAGACTTTCCATTTCACTTATTTCAAAGTACTAAAGCATTTGCCTACCTCTCCCCACAGAAACCTCTGCAAGACTGAGTCCATTCCCCGGACCCAAAAATGCCTTTCACTTTTGATCCAACAAACCAACATAAAACTCAATCAAACTCCCTCGAGCATATACCTGGCCTAAAATTAGTCTTTATATGAGTCATCTCAAGCCTCATTTGCTATATTTTCCTGAGATTGACAAGGAGAGAGCCCTCTCCCGACCTGGTAGGGCTAGCTACCAGGTTAAGTGTGGTTTGATGTTACCCTAGACCTACCTTTCCTAGCCTAAGGTAGATTTAGGCCCTAACACAGGGTTTCCTATGGCAGCTATAGGATCTCTTGTAGCAGCATGTGTCATCATTGCAACCAGCCTAAGCCTGCATTCCGCTTCACAACCAAAGAAAAAAGGAGCTCCAACATCTTTGAAGACCTTATTTCTCCTCACTAGAGCTCCACAGCAGTAGCAGTAACAAGGATATACCAAGCACCTGCACACATGAAACAACAAGCAGACAACTACATAAACAAGAGGAAATCAAATAAATTACCAAAGAGGAACACTTACTTGAGAGAGCAGCACAACAAGCCATCCTTCATCATGCATCAATCGGCAAAGGTAAGCATAGGTATGGGACCTCATCCAGCGCTTCCCCAAGTAACGATATGATCAAAATGTATGAATGTTGAAAAAAAAAAATTATAAGTTGGAGGCGGTCAGTTAACTTGGCCACCCTTAGCTCAAGATCAAAAAGTGAACTCCCAATTAACATGCCACGTTGGAGTATCAAATCAATGAGCATCATTCAAAAGGTGGTCGATTTAGTTATGTGAGAGTGGGTGATGATTACGAGGGAGAGTGCATGATCACCAACGGTGAGCCAACGATCCCAATGAAGAAATCTTGTGCCACTGCTAGTCAACACATCGCTCTAGAAATAGACCATAAATAGCATAAAATCCAAACTTTCATGCACCAATTGTTCATTTCGAGATCAGAGAGACCGAGACCACCTTGGAAAGTCATTAGAGAAGCAAACCCTGTTTTGGCCACCCTATAGAAAATGGAGCTACATGAAGCTACAAGAAACTCAGAAAAATACAGGAAGCACTGGAGTTCCAAAAGAAGTCTGCAAGGGGGTGCCTAAGGTTAAATTGTTCATTAATTCTCATCATCCCAAGCATCACAGTGAAAATTAAGTGCCCATCTCTCATGTGTTCATGGTTTGATAACTAAAAAAAAAAAGGAAAGAAGAAAAGAATCTATTTTCTCCTAGAAATTACAGTGGGCTTGAGATTTAGACAAAATTTGTGGGAATTTAAGAGAATTGTATCATATAAATAGGGTATAAATTACAATCATATCCCAAAAATACTATAAACTCCCAACCACCCTGAACTCATACTGAAGCTAGCTTACAAGACTTCCTTCATTTAGCTAACCAGAGAAGAGAAATGGGAGGGTGATTCAATAGAAGAGAATCCACACATACATCTAGGATTCACCAACACCCCCCTGTGATAGATTTCTTTAGGAGGCATCACTGGTTGGGTTTCTTTGAGTTTCTAGGGGGGTAAGATGATGATATAACCCATGAGTTTTCCATGACACTCAACCATCAAGCAAGAACAAGTGCTACTATTGTGGTGAGAGGGTTTTCAATTACAATCAATCTTGAGGTGATTAGTAGACTAACCACGCTTCCTTAATGGGTGCAATGGAGAAGGGAGGATAAGGCTAGCAACACCTTTGCTAAGAAAAACTTCTCCCTAGTTGATGAAGAGCCAATTGAGGACAAATATGGGGTCAGGAGGGAGAGTCTTCCCTATCCTTGGGATGAGGTGAGGTACCACATTCTCAAATACATTTCTTGTGAAGGGAGGCTCAGTGTAGTCTATGGCTACCAATTCGAACTCATCCATAAGTTGAGGTTTGGAGAGGATTTACCCATAAACCAAAGGCTCAATCTACCTTATTTCTTGTTGTAGTCAATGATAGACATGAGGCAGAAGGTACAAGAAGGGAAACACTAGCAATTGGCACATCATTGACTCATTAAACTGATATTGGAGGATGCCTTGAGCCAATTGAGAATTCCTATTCTCTGGTCCACATTTAGAGACATGGATAGAGAGGCTATCCTTGAAATCCAAGCCCTTGAATATGGTGGGACCCCAACCTCTAGTGATGAAGAGAAAGCAAGAGAAGAGGGAGAAGAAGAAGCAAAAGAAGAAGAGGAGGCAGGAACAGACAAAGAAGAAGAAGGAGAAGGAGAGGAATAAGAAAAGGAGGAGCAGAAGGAAAAGAGAAACCCTGAGGAACATACCAGAGAAGGGGTGAAATCTCCAAGATTGTCTCCTGAGCACACTAAAAAGGAGGCAGCTATTGCCTTGGCTGCCTTAAGCACACCCATCAAGTCCAAAGGGAAAAATACAGAGGCAGACTCCCCTCTATTTTAAAACAATAAGAAGAACCAAGATCAAGCACGGGAAGCCACAAACACTTACAAAAACTCCCATCCTAATTGAAGAGTCACCTAGGAAACAAGAAGAGCTAGGTTCCTTGGGAATGAAGGGTGAGGAAGGAAGATCACAACAAGCAACCCCAAAGGCTCCCATCACTTGTGTTAGGAGGCGTGTCACCAGGTCAACATCAACAAATCAAACCAACACACCTCTTACAAAAATGGAAAAGCCTACTATAGGATCCTTAAACAGTGTTATAAGAAACATAGAAAAAGCTACAAGAAGGACAACAGGGGCATAGAGAAAGCATGGGAGAAACACCACAGGTGCAGGAGGGGGAATCTTCTCCAATAGCATCTGAGGGAGATTTTCTAGATTTGCAGGAGCTTAGCCCATAGCAAAATCTGAGTTATTACTACAATTTCATTGAGGGAGGCAGAGTAATACCACAAAAATTTGTAATCCCTCTCTTCTTTGAGATTGAAAAAGAAAGGGAAAGAACACATCACTAGATGAAAATTGCCAATTCAAAGAAAGTAGAAGATGTGGGCCATATGGAAGAAAAACTCCTAGATATGGGAAGGGAGTTGAGTGAGTTGAGAAACAGAGAACACATCATGATATCTCAATTACAGGAAGAACACACATCACTGAGGAGGTAGTTGTAGGAAAAGGATAGCCAATTGACCACTATGGCAAGCCTCTTCATGGAGGCACTTCATTGCAGGATGACATACAAATCATATGCACTATACCTCAAAGATGAATGGCTTCAATTTAAAATGAATACATTAGCACAACAAGGGTCCATTCCATTCCAGGACTATAAACAATTCATAGAGCAATGTGACAAGAGCACCCTGGAAGACAAGGCCAAAATATCTAAATTTTACTTACACAATTTTTCCTTGACAGATTTGAATGTGTGGGACCACAATGAAAAGTTTGGGGTTGTAAGTTGATGTCCCTTGCATCATGGATGGGTCATGAGAAGGCCAGGGCTGAGGAAGTAGATAGAATATTAGAAAAAGAGGAAATATATCCCCTCTACATCAGAGCAAAACAAATAAATTCCATGGCTGTCATTAGTAACCATAACACCATTTCCAATGATTCCCAACGTGCACCAAGATACCTGACTACACAAGAACAATCCATCTCCCATTTTGAGAACACTTTAAGATTATTGGAGAGTGAAAGCCAGTAAGCATGCCAGAGCAGATGGAGCAACCTGCCACACTATGTAAGGATCGAAGAGTACCATTCCCTTGAGAGGTTGAGAAATGCATTGGAAAGGAACCCCCTGTATAAGAATGCCATGCAAAGACTAAAGATCAATTGGATTGGTTTAAAACTTAGTCCACCCTTGTTGTTGGGTTTTTTAGAAGGTGGGAAGGAAGAAGAGGAAAGAAAGCAGTGGGAAGAGATAAAGTAATATGCAGGGTTCTGTCCTCAAGAGTAAACTCCATCAACAGAAGCATGGGATGTCAGAGAGGTCACCAGAGCTATGAAGGATATGGATATATACTAAGTTGCTCAGAGGATGAGAAACACCTTCATTAGTGGGGTGATGATGAGGCTCATTAATAGGTAAACTATATGGGTCACAATGCCACTCTCTAGCTTATTAAATTTGACTTTTCTCACATTTATTTACACATTTTGGTATATTTTGCTTAGTGAGAATGGTAAAGGTGAGTTGCTATGTCATGTGGCCTAATATGTATTAAATGCAGGAATTGGAGCAGTTTTGGGCTAATTTAAGTGCACGAACTTGAGGTGGACAAGAAAGAGAGATTTTAGGAGATTGGTCTCCTTCCTTTACTCCTCAAATCATTTGAAGGTTCCTCCACCATATCTCATCAACTCGGAGTTACAAGTAGCCAAGAAAGTCGAGTTCATTGGCAACCAAGCCAGTGACAGTCAAAGACAAATTATTCTCGAGTTATGGAGCTAAGTCTCCCTATTTTTTAGGAAGTTGTTGGTAGCTTCAATTTGTATAAATAAGAGAGCCAAGGGATTCATTAGGATTCAATTTTTTGATGTAGCCTAGAGGCAATTTGAGGTGAAATATTGTGACTATTGTTTGCTATGTTGTATTTGACATTTTGATGATAATGAGACATTCGACCTTGATCCAGCACTGAGTTGACTTAGAGTGCTGAAGCTATTGGCTTAGGGCCCAACCCTAGCAGTGAAAGTTCCTCTTTTTGTATTTGTATTCTTAGATTAAGATGATAATTAGTTTTTTTTTTCCCGATGGTTCACGGGCACCCTTGGTCATTGGGTAGCCGCTACGTCCACAGTAGATTTGGGCATATTGACCCCGAAGGGGATCACATCCCCATGGCCTATGTATTGACCTGACCCCAAGAGCTTTCAGGTAGATTCGACCCTATGACCTCCCGTATGGAAAGGCACTGCTTTGACTGACTTGATGATAATTAGTTGCTAAGATTATTTATGTTTTGTTTAGCTTAACAAGTATTTGAATGGTAGCTTAATATTTTTCCCATTAGTTTGAATAAGTAGATTAGTGGTGCAATAGTGAAGGAAAGTACTTCAGAAAATATTGTGACACTGGCCTCTTCCTCATCTCACTTGTGGGATCATGATTAGACGGCCCCACTCTAACAGCCCCAAAAACAGAGTTTGTCTTTTGTTCATTACATAGATTAGGTTCCATGCTTAAATAGATCATTGTTTATGATTTCATGGAAGCACCTGCAATTTTTATTTTGTTTCTAAAGTTTGTCATAGCTTAGAAGGCATTCCATTCCATAGATGTAGCCATTAGCAACAGATAGATTAGCTTTCTCAAAATTCAACTTCTCTTTCCCATGTTGGTATATAGTGATTCATAGATGAAGAGGAAAATAGGTTTTGTTGCAGGGATTGTCGATCTGTATGGAGGAACTCATCCAACGAGCTTCACCTAAGTCTTCTCCACCTTCTGCAAAGGCGTACGAGCCCATTGTTTGAATCTCTGTTTTGCAACCACTGGAAACAACCACCTTGGGAAAATCCAGCCTCCCTAGAGTGTTGGGCTTAGCCTTGGGTAATGTGAACCTTCCTTACACCTTCTTTTACTTCCATACATCTCTCAGCAACCTCATTCCACTATTATTTCCCTCCTAAATCTTTCAGTTAATTTGGTGTAGAAAACCAGGACATCCTATAACAGTTCTTATAGCAACTACATGATCCCCTGTAGCAGCTACAGGATCCCCTATAGCAACCTATTTGACCCTGTTTTGATCAGAAATTATAGTTTGAGTATATTTTAGGCCCTCATCTTGGATTCCATGCCTATAAGTGCCACCTGATACCAACTCTCCCATACCTTTTTCCCCCTAAGAGATCAGATAGCATAACATAGCATTTACATTTCTGAATTTAGAAATCAAAAGACTCTTTTTCTGCAAATGCAATAAGAGATAGTTAGTGCATGCATATATGAATCATGAACAACTTCGCATGTCCAATATTCCAAATAGCTAGATGATAAAATGCAAGGTTAGCTTAGCTCTTTTCTGCAAGTAATTTATGTCATTTCCTAGTTAGATGATTCATGGCATTTTCCATTTAGTAACTTTCATTTCCTAAATAGAAAAGAATTTACTTTCCTGTATTAGAACTCACTTACATTCACTGTCAATAGTCAGACTCCTTCTAGTCAATAGAAGACTAGTTTGAAACCCTAGTGGTTTATTGCCCAGTTGAGAAGTGACATGAGTAGAATGTTACATCTGTTGTGCATATAGCACTGTCACCTCCAAGTTTGTACGAAACTCTGGGTTGATAAAGTAAAGTTGGTAGCCCTAGGAGTTGCAACATCCTTGCTGTAATACTAAGGCTCATTAATGAGGACCGATTTTGACTATTGAAGCGCTCAATTTGGACAAGGTAAAGTGTATTTTTTAGGAAAATCCCACATGTGCACAAAAGTTCAACTCAGCCCAAAAAAGAAATTGGACACCGATGGATGGTTATAAATACAAGTTAATTGAGCTTCATCTAGACATCATCATGATCATTCTTCTTTCTTTGGGTTTGGCTCGCACAGGTCTGACGTTGTATCTTTGAGATTGGTTCATACAAGTTTCAGATTGTAGGGGTTGAAGCTCGCACGCATGTTTAGGGTTTTGGTTTCCAGTCGTAGGCATGCTTCAGGAAACTTTTGGTTGCAACTAAAAGCATGCAAGGTCATGCGTGTGGTTGGAGGGTTTCAACCAAACGCACATCACTCTCTACGTGCAGTTGGGAAATGGGGTTTGATTTTTTCAGTTGACCACAAATTTTTTCAGTTAACCATAGAGTTCGATAATTGACTGCATATAGTAGGAGTTGATTGCAGGCTTATGAATCAGGGATTTGATTATTAGCGTTGTTAGGTTCATCTCATGATGTCGTTTAGTTGAATTTATTTTATAGGATTTTGGTTGAAGATATGAATCATTGTACTCTCTCTTTGTTCAATCATTCAATGGCAATCTAATAAGAAGAATAATTTGAAAGGGTTTTCCCCGTAGTGGGTTTTTTTCCTGGTCTCCGACCAATCCTGGTGTCTATAAGTGTAAATGCTTTTCCTCTATTATTCCTTTCTATTCTGCCACATTGATGATGTTGTTGTTCTTTCTTTATAATTGCATATGTTGTTGAATAATGTTGCAAAATTGAATAATGATATGATGTTGTGGGGTAAATTTAATATGTAAATAATTAAATATAGTTATTAAAGTAAAGAATAATATAGCCCTAAGAAAATTTAACATGGTATCAAAGATGGGCTGAAGAAAAGTTATTAAGGATCACCCCTATGAAGGAACCTTTGTTGGAAGCAAGAACATATGGTGGAGACCTAAAAGAATACGAGAGTTTCAAGGAAACCCTATGCAATTCGGTTATTAGGGTTCAATGGATATTATGAGGTTAGGGTTTGGAAGAAACCATGGATTATGACAAATATTTGAGATATGAATTCTAGAAATCCTAGCGTGATTAGTGTCAAGATGTTCTAGCACTTGTGATAGATTTGATGTAAGCCTAGATGGGATAGTCTCAATTAGGCATGGTTGCTGATGAAGTGGGTCGAAATATAATGAAGGGAAAATTTTTATATGGACAATGGACAATTGCGACTCTTGAAGGTTTGTTTAAAAGGGAGATGATCACCTCTCATTGAATATAAGTATTTTCTCTATTCACGTTACTTCTTTATGTCTTTACATTTTTAGATTTATTGATATGATCATTGATTATACTTCTTGCATGAAAATTTGAGTATTTGGATACTTTTAACCTTTTGATGAGATGTGATAAGTGGATCCTTCTTGAGGATCATCTGAGGTGCAGGGAAAAATGGCTAGTGCAGGAAGAGAAGAGCTAGTGCTAGAAAAGGAAGGAGACACCTTATGAAAAGTTGACAAAGTGCTCTAGCTTATAATTTCAAGGTTCACAGGAATCTAAATAGTACAAGGTATGTATGGTGTATTGTCTCAATGTTATGTTTCAACTGTAATATTGGATGGTAAGGTAAGCCCTAAAATATGATGGGAATATCACCTTCACGAATGACTCATATATGAATATGAAAGTAAGTATGATCTCCAATACATATGATATATTGGTGTACTTAATGTTTAATGAGTATTTTACATTTTAGACATGATGGATTTATTGATTGTATGAGGAAAACTAGATACATTATTTTTTATATGTGGTGACTTGATACTATTGTTAACACTTGTTATAAGCATGGTAACATTGATGATAAAAGTGTAACAACAAGATTGATATACAAGATCTTCTTGTTGACCTTGTTTAGGTTTTGATAAGCTTAGTAAATTGGACAATGTGATAAATCTAGATGCCCTGACCTGATGGTTGAATGATATGATAAATAAGTGATGTAGTGATTATGATCCTTGAAGTATGGTGATATACTTGTCATCCGCCCTAACTATATGACATTAACCCTTGATGAAATTTTGATGTCATACTCTTATGGGATGATAAATTAGTTGATGCTAACATGTTATGACCATGATGGACATATATTTTAGAACCTGATATAGTTTGATTTCATGACCTGACAGTTTTGCTAATGCATGAAATTATTATGATAGATAAAATAATGTAAACTTGGAAACGAGAACTGATACTATTACCCCTTTCGTAGAGATAGCAAAAAAGTGACCCATTTTTGAAAAAGGGTGATGCAGAACACACATGTTTTCTTAGAGCATAATTTTTGGCACTTTAAATTTTTTTATGTACATTATGTTTTAGAATGGTAGTGATTTTCATGCTAATTTAAAAAAGTGGTAATTCTGCATCAGGCCCTTTTTTTAAAAGACCTATTTTTTACTTTCAATTTTCTAATGTATGAAATGTAAATAATTATTTTCTAAATTTAACAATTTTTGAAGTGGTCTTCTTCTTCATAATATATATATATATATATATATATATATATATATTTGTAATGAGGATTTTATTGTTTTTCATATTTAAAGAAGAAGGTCGATATTTTGAATTTTTTATATTCTACATATTGATACATCGTTAATTAATTTTTCAATCCACATGAAATAATTGTCTCTAAAAAACAATAATTTTTAACAATTGACATAAAATAACCATTTTCAACATAAATATAACTAAAAAAACTACATGTTTCGATAATTTTTTGCTAGAAATGACATGTCAAAATCACAATTTATAAGAAATTTTTAACTAAAAATGGTTAAATAATTTTTTATTTTTTATTTTTTTATCAATTTCATGTCAAAAAAATAATAATAATCATTTTTTTTAAATAATGATTAACATAAAAATTAATGCGAAGTCACATAATACAAATATTGAACGCATACCAACCTTAATTGAGTGCTTATTATTCTCATAAAATGTCAAAGTCAAAACATTACAAGTATAACTAATTAATAGTTACAAAAAATGAGCTTCATTTCCAAGCATAACTTAAATTTAATCAACAATGTAACGTAATCCAAACTCTTCGTCCTCTAGAGTTTCATCATTGTCTTTTTCCACAATATTTTCTGCTTCATTTTGCTCATTTTCCTCTTCTAATGGATCTTTGATGTCTGCGAATCTCTTAATGTATGCCTTTCCAATCATTCTGTGTAATGGTGGTTGGGGTTCCTTTGCCTTTTTTGCCACACGTGATTCACTAAAGTCCCCTTTCTTCACCCAATTTCTTGCATTGCATCTGGAAGAAATTGAAGAGCATTAATTCTTTGCTGAATAAAATTGCACTGTATTGGATCTTTTTCAATGGCAATGCAATTTCTTCCTTTTTGAAGGAAACATGTTAGTGTTGTACCTAATTATAAAGCACAAAAGAAATAATGAATTAAATTAGTACAATGACATATAAATTAAGAAATAATATATTGAAATTCAATTTCATATAATAAAACTTACCTTAGCCAGAAAATAAATCCAAAATCCAATCTCCTTCATTTCAACATATGTCTATAAGATAGTTAATCAATAACTGTGGTTTTTGATAAGTGTTAACTATCTCTCATTTTGCTTCTTTGTCTTCATATGTTAGTTTTCTCACAATAGCATCATAAGTCAGTATTTGTCTATGACTCTTTCCATCTACTTGATTAAAAATCATAGACATATAGCTATCATCTTTTGCCCAACTATCAATATGGATGAACTCACAATCATTTATAAATGGTTGATTTTCACAGTTAAAAATATTTGACTTTTACCTGTAACATGAAATAGTAAAAGTTCAATTAATTTTTTAACATTAATCAAATATACATTTTAAACGTCTTACCATGTAAGTTGCATCCTTGAAATTGTTTTCCCCTTGCTTGACAATAACATTGCCAATTGTGTGTTTAAATGAAATGTCACAAATATCCATAATGGTGATGACGTGACTTCTAGAAAACCCGCAACCACTTAACTAAGAGCTTGATAGATATAAGGGTCACTATCATAGTCAATATTTGGAATATTGAAACCATGGGAAATATCTGCAATAACTAGGGCATAATCCCTTTTAGGTATGAATTTAGCAATGTCTTCACAGTTGCCTTGTATTACTTGATATTGAATAGTGTCAAGCCCATTCCAAATGAAATGAGTAAGAGTTGGATCAAGTTCAATGTTCTTAAGACGTTGCTTCTTCAATGTTTCGATCTTAATTTTTTCAATAAAGGTTTTGAAACTATCTGGTGCTCCATTTGCATCCTTTTTCATCTTTTATAAAAATAAACAAATATATGGGTAAGTTATAAATTAAAAATAGTATACAAATGAATAAAAATGAATGTATAAATCAACATACATTTTTAAATGGAAGATAAAAAAAAAAAAAAAA
>APFE031514614.1:26693-61115 GCA_000404065.3 Pinus taeda | reverse complement strand
CTTACCTCCTTTAGTAGCCATTGGTTTCCATTCTGTTATTTTACAAGAACCTTACCCATTCCAACAATTTTACAGGGTTTATCATCACCCAAACGAACTTGTCCAAAATCTACTTGAACATAGTCATGAAAGTATTTCTTATCAGGTGTGGCATGGAATGAGGCCCCTGAATCTACCACCCAGGAATCAGTAATATTTTCGAAAGAAAGAATCAAAGCATCTTGTAACACCTCACCTGTCACATTTGCTTCATGATTGTTTTCTTGCTGTGAATCTCCTTCTTTTCCCTCCCGAGATCTACAGTCTTTCTTTAGGTGTCCTTTCTTTCCGCATTTCCAGCAAACTATCCCCGATCTGGACTTGGATCTGCCTTTCCTTGATTTACTGCGATATCCTGAGCTCTTTCCTCTTTCCATTTTTCTTCCTCTAGACTCTGCACTCAAAGCATTTCCCGATATCTCACCGGAGCTTTTCCGTCGCATTTCCTCGCTAAGGATAGCACCGACAACATCATCAAACTTTAAAGTACTAGATCCAGAAACGGAGTTACTAATGGCCATTACCAAACCATTCAAACTTTCTGGTAATGAACACAAGAATAACAGAGCTCTAACTTCATCATCAAAGTTTACCCCTACAGAACATAACTGACTTGTAACAGTATTTAAATCATTTAAATGATCTGCAACAGATCCACCTTCCGACATCTTCATATTAAATAACCGTTTCATAAGAAATACCTTGTTTGAGGCCGAGGGTTTTTCATATAGTTTCTCCAACGCCTTAATCAAACCCTCTGTCGTTGTTTCCTTTGAAATGTTGAAGGTGACCGACGCTGCAAGGCACAACTGTATTGTTCCGAGTGCCTTTCTATCGAGAAGGTTCCATTCTTCATCTTCCATATCCGTCGGCTTCTTTGCTTTCTGCCCAATGGTAGGTATAGATATTTCTGATACAGATAATCGTCCATTTGCATCTTCCACAATGAGAAGTTTTGGCCGTTAAATTTCTCGACCCTAGACTTACCATCTTCTGCCATTGCTCCCACTCGAACAAGGAACCCTTCTTTCCTGCGAGTTTATCAACCAAATAGACCTTCAACTATGATACCAATTGTTAGAAAATTATATATTACGGAGCAATGGAACACATAAAATATTGTAGAAATATAAACACAGAAAACGCATAAAACAAGAGAAACACAGATATACGTGGTTCACCTAGTTTGGGCTACGTCCACCCCGAAAAACCAGTCCTTCCTTTCTATTATCCAACAAAATGAAGAGACACAACCTATAGCAAATCTGCTGTAATATCCTTTGTTTTCTCTCACAGTATCACCTCTCTGTTTTCCTCTCACACACACAGAATACACATCTATTATAGCCTCAAATACAATGCCCTCATACAAAGAGAGGGGTTGCCTTCTAGGGCAAAAAAACCCTAAACTAAACATAATTTCTACCGTCAGATCATCCGCCTAATGAACGGCCCAGATTGACTAGAAATTACTGTACTTTTACAAGGCAAATTTACATCTGTTTTTAGCTTCGGGGGCGCTGCCCCCGAGTCCCCGCCAGGGGACTGCTGGCCCCCAGACCCCCAGCCGGGGGGTATCAGCCCCCCCCGGACCCCTGCAGGGGGGACAAGTCCTCCCCGTACCCCCCCACGTGGAGGGGTGTACAAACATCCTGGGGTATACATTTGGCTGAAACAAAGACCTCTGAACAATCATGCTCCACACACAACATTTTTCATATTGGTGCGACTAAGTCTAGAGGTCGACTTCTTCATAATTCATCATGAGAATATCGTAATTGTTCTTCCCAGATTGTGATGGTTGAGTGGCTGCAATATTCTATGTGGGTTGGGTAGCCACATATCCTTGATGAGGAAAAGGATTCATAAGCACTATCAGTTGTGATGAAGTAGGAGGGGGAGGAGGTGGATAAATGGAATGAGGTTCAATAGAAGAAACTTCTTGAGCTTCCCATACTTGATGCATCTGAGGTAAAATGGGACATTCATGAGTATAATGGAAAAAAATCTAGAATGGGCACAAGATTTATTGGTTCTAAGAGCCTTGTTTTTCTTGGGTTGTTCGCCCTATTGGTGGGTTGCGGGATTAGGCTGGTCACTCTCAGGGGCATTAGGTTGTCGACCTTGGTTTCCCTAGTTACCTTGAGGTTGATGATTTTGGTTACCTTTCCCCTTGTTCCTTCTCTTGGTGTTAGGGGGATTGGTAGTACTCTGTAGAGCATACACTTGATTCTTTGGAGGTGGTTGTTGTTGTGGCAAAGGAGGGGGAGGCATGGGAGGATGAGGCACTTGTGCCAGTGGGTTTGGAGCACTAGGCGATGCATAAGGATAATAAGGATTCATGACAACATTTGGATAACCATGTTGAGCAACAACTAGCCATGACATCAATTGATGTGGATGGAAATACGCATATGATGTGCTTGTACCTTGGTAAGAGTTGACATGTGAAGTATTGAGAGGGGGGTAGGTGTAAGAGGAACTAATACCCCGTGGGGTTGACCATAACTCATGTGAGGTTGAGGATACGGTGATGGTTGAGGGTGGGAAAGAGATCCAATGATACTGTCAGTGGCATGAGATACCCCCGATGCATTAGCAGCACCGGGCCGAGGCAAATCAGGAAGGACAATATAAACATAACCTAACTAGGCATATATCAGATCATATTTTAAGGTTATATGGAGGGCTTCTACCTCAGTTTGAGGGAATTGAAAAGTGACATATTTACCTATGAGGGAAAAAAGAGTTCTTAGAAACCAATCCATATATACATGGTCTTCATACTCAAGGGCTCTGCACATGCTCCTCCTTCTGTGCCATTCTTGAACATGGTCAGAAAGGTGAGCGGTAGAAGTTTGACGAAAAGAGGTCAAGCGTTCGATAGCTGTGTCATATCAAAGAGGTAGCTAGAAATAGGAAAGAAAATATTTGGCAAGAGTCACAAAGGTAGAATGGGAGGCATGCATTTGGTCCACATACCATTTGGCAACAACTCCAGTTAGGGTGCATTGGAAGAGGCGAAGATGAATGGAGTATTCGATAATGGAATTTTATGAAGACAACATGTGAAAAGAGAAAACATGATTTGTGGGGTCTTCTCCATGATTACCTTTGAACTTGGGAATGTCGAAAGGAATCTTGGTAGGCATAGGAGGCCAACTAGGGTTATGGAGAAGAGGATCATTAATGAGTTGACTAAAATCAGGGAGGCTTAGACCAGCCATATAAGGAAGCAAGGGAAGGTTAGTGGCCATACCCATAGAGGTTCCGTTGGTGGGGTTACCTTGGTTAGGACCTTGGTTACCACTTTGGTTTCCACCACCCACATTAGTGCCCGGCATGGTGGCGATACAGGGATGGGAAGATTCAAAATTAGAGGAAGAACTATAAGAATTAGAAGAACTAGAGTTAATATGGGGAATCAATAGAGGACTAGGAGGATGGGTTCAAATAGACGAGAGGGAGTAATATGTCTTAAAGGAAATTGGGGGTGAAGGCCACGAAGTCTCCGTGACAAATTCCTAAGGGGCACAATGGCGTCAAGACAAAGATGACTCAATAGAATAAAGTGTGATGATAGGAGAAAAGAGTAACAAACAACAAGCAAACACCTAGTGCAATGGTGCCAATTGTAAACAAACTATAATGATAAGCTACTCTAATTTAAGCAAACACGTTCCGTCAAAGAAAAAATAAACTCTAGCCTAAAGTTGATCTAAATTCTCAAATAAGTCCTAGTGCTATTGTTTCAGATGGCCTTCCAAGAGACTTCTTAATTGACAGAATTGGATCCCTGCAAGAAAAGTTGTCTAGAGAAAGGTGGGGTAGAGGACCAACTACTTTCCCATAGCCAATCCTATAAGGTGTTTTCCTAAGATTGGTCACTAGCCACTAAGGTTACCTTCTTCCCACGTGGGTGGTCAAGTCTTGAGATTCTTGGTGATCAACCATGGCACAAAATTCCCTACCATGGGTAGGGTAGCCCTAAGGAGAATCACTAGCACCATGATCTAACCCAACCTATGAAGCATGTTTCTAACACACTCCAACTTTGGATCATGGGATGGTGAAGGATTTTAAGCCCCCTAATATGTCGAATTTCTATGTATCAATGTAAATGATCAATGGGTGTTATTGGAAGACTATCCCACTGAACGCATAACTAACTACAAAGAATGTTTTGGCCTTGGTGCCTAAGTGGGCTTAATCTGTGTGAGTTTAATATTAAGGTGTAGCGTTTCAAGTCTTTTCTTGGTGGTGTTAACCAAGCTCACGTTTGCTTAGGGTGTGTGTGTGTGACAAATTTGTTAAGTGGATGAGTTAATTAAGCATGTTTTGATGATTCCATGTGCTGTTGAAAATAAAGTGTTGAAATTGTAAATAATGTTGAAAATCGAGAGTAAAGTAAACAACAAATTCAAGCACACAAACCCCCACTTGAGAAGACAATCAATCAAGTACGAAAGAGATGGAAAAAAATCAACTCAAAAACACACAAATGGCCAAAATATATAATGTGTAAGGGACTGGGATCTAAATGCAACAATATGTTGAAAATGGTGCATAAAACCAACAAACAACAAGGGTGAAAATGCTAGAAAATGGCAGGGAATAAGCTACAAAACAAGGATGCACAAGAGGATACTATAGAGGCAAGCCCAAAATAGATTCTAAATGGAATAAAGTGTTGGAAAAATATGTCTAAAGGGACTGTAAAAACCTGCCCAAAGGGCTGAAAAACAGTGGCTGAAACTACTGCACACTAAACTCCTCAATCAACAATTCTTTTCCGAAATGATGAAGGTGTACTCTAAATTCTAGTGGGTTTTTTCATTCCTCAATGAGAAACTACTAAGCAGATCTAGGTCTAGGGGTGGCTTAGGAAATAACAGGAACCCTTCCCAACACACACACAATAGTCTCGACAAAACTAGAAAAATCTGAAAAATTGCATAGTGCGGAAACTGACCTGAAAAGTGCGATGGGTGTAGATTCTAGGAAGAAAAGTGTGCTAGGTGGAGTTAATGGGCCAAAAAGTTTGCTCTGATCCCTCTTCTCTCGTTCGGTTGATGGGACCTAGATTGTGCCGTCTCCTGCTTGGTTGATACCTGTGACCTGTCGAAAGTTGCAAAACCCTAAGAGAAGCGTTTTTTTTCCAAAAAATAGACTAGATATAAAAATAGAAATTGAGAGGGCTAAAAATAGCTAGAAAAAAAAACTGAAGATAGCTGAAACAACAATAACCAAGGTTCTGAATTACTATACCAGTGGAGTCGCCATTTGTTGATGACTATGTAGCTAGAGACCCAGTGGAGTCACCATTTGTTAGTATGAAAATTCTTAGCAAGTGTACCAAAAATTCTTCACTTAAGTCACTAGTGACAAGTGACCCTAACAAAAAAATATAACCATCTATGCTTTAGATCTGCAATGAAAAACAAAGAAAAACCCTTCAACAAAAGTTCATATGTAACTAGAAACATATAACAATAAAAAGTGTAGTACCCCAATGGATCATATAAATAAGCGAATTTTATCAATGTAAATGAAACACCCGATGAGGATAATTTATAAACTTGGGTCTATAGATCACCCTCTGTGGGATGGGCCCTTTTGATGTCCTTGTGCTTCAGCGATATGTTTCTCTCTCTCAACTTGCAATGGGAAAAAAACAAACAAACAATAGCTTGAGCTCAAGTGGGAGCTCAAATGTGATAAGACGATAGTGGTGATGATGAGAATGATCAAGGTGAAGAATGAATGGAAAACCATCTTATTTATAACAAAGTATTGAGCTAAATTAGGAATTGGAAAATAATAAATATTATTGACCAAATCAAAATCTAGCCATTGGGAATACTTTATTATAATTTTTGAGAGGGAAAAGATATTCAAAATGGTCAAATATATTTATTTAAAAAATGGTTGAAATAATTAACAAATAAAAATGATTTATTAATCACTTTGAGAGAATTGAGAAATAAATAATTATTAAATAATGATTTAATAATTATCTCATAAGAAAAATATGGAATAAATAAGGAATAATAATAAATATTGATTTATTTAATTATTCCAAGGTGATTAAGTCAAAATTAATTAAGAATTTTTTTATCAAATAATGATTTATAGAGAAAATTAAATAAATAATGATTTATTCAATTATTCTCATAAGTTTGTTTTTGTTTTTTGTTTTGTTTTGGTTTTTTTTTTTAAATTTTAATGAGAAATAATTTAGGAAAAATGGTTTACTAAATTATTTCCCATGGTGAAAATGACTTTACCATGGTAAAATTAATCATACATGGTGTATTTCGATCCACCTAGTAAGAAATGGCTAGGTGATGATTTTTTGGGTGATAACAAAGTAGGGTCTTGATAAGACACAATGGAAGTTGACATTCCATGTAGTTTGAATATTTTGACCATGAAAAATTGAGCCACCAATGTTGAGGTCAATGGGTGCGGTAGAGTGGAAAAATGAGCATGTTTGGAAAGTATGTCAACCACCACCATGATGAATGATTTGTTGCCTGACTTTGGGAGACTTGTAACGAAATCCATTGAAACATTTGTCCAAGCAGAAGTAGGGAGTGGAAAGGGTTGTAAGGTTCTCGACAACTTGATCGTTTCCCCTTTGTTTCATTGGCATACTTCACATTCAGCTACAAAAGTAAGAATATCGTGCTTCATGCCGGTCCACAAGAAAGAGCGACGTGCTTCTGCATAAGTATTTTGAAAGCCTGAGTGTCCTGCAATAAGAGATGAGTGCAACTCTTCTAAGATGCAGGTTTTGAGGGTGAAGGTCGAGAATACCACTACCTGATCCTTATAGCGAAGAAACTCATCCTTCCAAGAGTAATCCTCTGAGGAATTAGTATTTGCTCGTAATCTATTAATGAGCTAGGATAGAGAGGGGTGGGAGAACCATTCATGAAAGGTTTCTTCAATCCAATATATCATGGGTAGAGAGAGGCCTAAAAGGGTGCCCTATTCCTTAAATTGGTGTGATAAGGTATTGACCACTATATTGTCATGACCCTTCTTGTAAATTATCTCATAAGCATATCCGAGCATTTTTATGAGCCATGTATTTTGCTGTGGTGACGATAGATGCTACACCAAGAAATATTTTAGGCTATGATGGTCAGTGTGGATTTGGAAACAACGCCCAATAAGTATGGCCAACAAGTGTCTACTACATGTAAGATGGCCATCATTTCTTTCTTATATGTAAATATACCCAGATTCTTGTCACTGAGTTGTTGACTGGTGAAAGCTACTGGTCTACCTTCTTGCATTAATATTGAACTAATGCCTGTACTTGAAGCATCACATTCAATCACAAAAGGTTTTGTGAAGTCTGGTAGGGCCAATACTGGAGTGGATCACATGGCTTGTTTGAGACCCATGCAAGCTTTCTGAGCTACATCAGTGCAGAGAAATGATTTTTTCTTGAGAAAATTAGTGAGGGGCCGAACAATGCATCCATAATTGCTGATAAATTTGTGATAGTAGGCCGTGGGACCCAAGAATCTCCTCAAACCCTTCAAGGTTTTTGGTTGGGGCCAATCTTGCATTGCCTGAATATTTTTTAGATCAAACTTCTCTCCTTCACGACCCACAATGTGTCCCAAATACTTTACTTCTTCCATGCCAAAGGAACGCTTGGATAATTTGAAAAATAATTCATGATCTTGGAGAAATTGCAATACCTAGTCAACATGTTGAAGGTGTGTGTCCCATGTGATGATGTAGATGACAATGTCATCAAGAAAGACTAGGACAAATTTTATGAGATATGGTTTTAGAAGGTGGTTCATGAGGCTCTGAAAAGTGGATGGGGCATTACAAAGACCAAATGGCATGACTAGGAATTCATAATGGCCTTCAGGAGTTCGTAAGGTTGTCTTGGGAATGTCAACTTCCTTCGTCCGTATTTGGTGATAGCCCAAGCGAAGGTCCAACTTGGTAAAAAATTTGGCACCATGCAGTTCATCAAGTAGATCATCAACTTCTGGAATAGGAATTTTTGTAGAAATTCCTTGTAGATTCAAACTAAAGATTGTAATATGCTAAAATAATTGACTTGAATCTACTCTACTCATCAGCAGAAACAATAAATTATCGATTAAATCATGAAGCATAAAAGAGAAAGAATTCAATCACGCATAACACAATAATTTAATGGGGAAATCCATAGCTAAAAACCCCTTGGTATCTATATATTGCATTAATAAGAAAATATGAGAAGATTACAATGCTTTGCTCAAGCCCAAGGAACCTTTGCATTATATCAATATTTCTCACTGCTTCACAAACAAGCTCCAACCAATACTTAGCCAAATATTCTACCTACCAAGCTCCCATTTCCTTGCACAGTTTCCTTGGGAATTAACCCATATTTAATTGATAAATTCCTCACCCATAATTGCGTAATCCATCATAGGCCTTCCTCTAATTGCATGCACCACCTATATAATTCAGATTATTATACAAAGAATATTACACTATCCTTGAACTCCAATATCATCTGGGTCTTTCTCTTATCTGACATGCATGAGTTAATTATGAGTGAATATTCAGTTTATTGGTTGAGCAGTGTTGGTTACATCCCACTACTTCGGGTTACACCCTACTACTGGATCTCCCACTAATTCCTCCATCAGTTGGAACAAGTTTAACTAAATTTAACTTAGTTAAACTGAATTAAATAACTACAACTCAAAAGAACTCAACTTGGGCCCCTAAAATTTAGGAACCACTCTACATGACTCTGGATAGACTCCCAACTCGAATTAACTGAGCCACCGAAGTCGAATTAACTTAGATAACTATTTACAAGTTGCTATGAGAATTAGGATTACAATTGATTCAAGGACAAAATTAAATTAGGATTTTCTTGTTGCATTTTTCAACACTCCCTCTCAACAAAAAATGGCTTATCTGCTATCCTGATCCTGCCTTTGTGAAACTTGAATTTGCATCTTGACAATTCCTTTGTCAAAATATTTGCATCCTGCTCCTTTGTAGGAATTTATTCCAACAACATGATTCTCCTTTGCACACAATCACATAGATGGTGATACCAGAAGTCGAATATGCTTGCAATGATCATGAAAAAATGGATTCTCAGAGAGTTTGATACAACTCTAATTATCATAATAAATCACTATAGGATCCATCTACTAACCAAATAACCCAACAAGGATCTTCCTCATATAGATAACCTCACAAGCTGCTTGATTAGCAACCATATACTCTGCTTCTGCTGAATTGAGTGCAATTAACCTCTACTTCTTGATGTACCAAGAAACTGCAACTGACCCAATACTGAAGATTCACCCTGATGTGCTCTTTCTTTTGGATGGAATCCTTTCCCAATATTCATCTATGAAGCCTTGAAGCTTCACTCCCTCTGTTCGTCTGTACTAAAGACCAAACTGAGTGGTGCCTCTGAGGTATCTCAACACATGTTTAGCTTCCTTCCAATAGAGTCTGGTTGTCTTAACCATGGCTTGACTAAGTTGGTTAACTGCAAAACATATGTCTAGTCGTGTGTTCACCAAATACATAAGTGAACACATAAGCTCTCTATAAATAGTAGCCTCCACTACTTCACCTGAAGTAGTGTCCTCCTTCCTCCACTTACCTTCTAGAGGAGTCTCCATGGGCTTGTTGCTCTCCATGTGGAACTTCTTCAGTATCTTGTTGGCATACTTTCCTTGAGAGACAAAAATTTATCATCTCCTCGCCATACTTCCATACAGTAGCCGCCCTCCTCCCACATCTACTGAAGTAACCAACCAACCGGGATAAAAATGTGATGAGAGGCCACTATGATGGTATTCGACCTCCTAGCCCCAACAGTGGAACGTTACAGCCACATCCGCCTTCTCCTCCAAAGAGATGTACTAGCTCTGTGCAGTGGAGAAGCCAAGGCGCATTACAATACTATCCAAGCTCTCTCCAAGATAGTCTTATAAGAAGCTTGTTTGACCAAAAGCCTATACAATGAGTTATGAGGCATTATTTATAGCAAAGGGTGGGGTGGCCATTGACATTCCCCTTTGTGACTATTCAACTACCCTCATGACTCTTCACCTACTCTATGATTGTTACATCCACTATTGACACTTGACTTACACTTGACATGAATTAACATTACAATGCACATGTACCCATGTGAACACAACTGGCTTAAGCAAGCCAAACTAGACATCACTCTGACTTAGACAACCATGGAAGTCCAACTCCTCAACATCTTCATGTTGATCGACAATAACATATTGATGCCAAGATCTGTAGTCCTTGATGGTGTCTGTGTGTTTCGCGGTGACATCTGTCTCCTCTGTCCAACTCATCTGAAAGCATGAACACCATTGTCTTTAAGGTGGTCAGACTAGTAGCATACTTGTGCATGATGTTTGCACTGATGGGAAATTATGGGGTGGTGGCAATGCACATCAACTCGTCGAAGTACGAGTCATGATCTAGTCAGACCTATTTCTTTGTCTTCACCTGGGTGAGAGTCCCAAGTGATGGGATCACATGTGTGCGCACCACAACATCCATACGCTTGAATATTCGTGCATGGAAGCCTGTATGCTAGTGATGAACTACGGGAGTTCTTCGTAATTCCAGAGCTGACTTTAGATACATGCTTTCAGCTCGACCGCATTGACCCTCATTGTCTTAGACAAGTGAAGTGGGGCTCCCTTGTACTTCATCATCCATGTTTGCATGTCATCAACAACAACATGCAGGTTCATCAAGATACCTGCTCTTCTAGCACATCGCTGCTGCCATCCGTTGAGATGGATGACTGCCTTGTGCACGGTACCAAACTTGGAGTACAATGCTCACATAATTGTGTCAAGGGACAATACTTCATCTAGTATTGTCTTCTTCAGTTCAGCTCAGGCAGACATTGTCACCAAGTCTCCTCCTTTCTTAGTCGTTTGTAGTTCATTTGCCATTCACTCATTCTTAGCTATTAGGAAGCGAACACTTGAGCTAGTGGATTCGACGTACACTCTGGTTGCATCGGCCAAGGAAGCTGGATGTTTGCACACATCATTCACAATCACTCATTCTTCAACTTGCATAGGAGATGTTTGATCCTCCGAAGTTGATATCTTGCGAGACTGCACAACTCTATGTTGGGATTCATCCAACGAGATGTTGTGCATCTCTTCTTCTAGCTGATCACCAAGGATCTCAGTGCCTCCTCGGTCATCTGAGACTTGCTCATCATCTAGATGCATTGAAGTTGGTGAGTTGACCTCTTTGTGGTGAGGCATGAGGTCGGTGTCCCGTTCCAACTCCTGCTGCTCCATGTCTGCATTCAACTGTTGAAGTGCTTGTTCTATCTCATGAGCAAAGTCTTGCCCCTACGATGGTTCACCCTATTCGCTTGATGCTAGCTATTATGATGAATCAACTACTTGTATGGGCGCTGCTTCATCTGTTTTCACATGTTACACGCCCTATTGTATTTTCTGTTGCTGTGCTTCCCTTTCCTATTTTCACAACTCTTGTTCCTTTTGGAGTTGCTCCCTCAGCTCATACAACTCCCTCTATGCTTCTTACATTCTCTTATTGTCCTTCTGCCTTCGCATGATTTTCTTGTTGTGTTGCTGCCTCTTTGCCTCTATAGCCATAATTTCTTTCTCTACAAGTGGATCTGCTCGAAACATGCAACCTTTCTCCTCCTCCATGAAATCGACAATCTTCCTCTTACCTTTGTCACGTACTGGTATGCTTGCCTCTGCTGCCACTGCTGCTATTGCTGCTACTGCTGGTGCTATCCATGATGCTCCTTCATGTTGCTTTGCTAACCACTCCACAACGAAGACGACCGGTTCATTGGGTCTGGAGAAACTCTAGCAATATCTGCATGGGTCCTCCTCAGCCCAATGACACGGTGGATCCAGTTGAATTGAAATCTTGTGCAGTGATCTTTCACAATCCAATGTGGTTCACACAGATTGTAGCTTCAGAGGTCGAATGGGTACTTCTTCATCAGTTCTGCTTCGACATCTACTTGCTTGATAATCCGGATCTCATTTAACCCAATCTGCAATGTAAGAGCAGGCCAAGGTGCCTTCTTCTTTCAATGCAGTCTAAATGTCAATCTTGCCAAGATGTGATATGCTACTTCCTACATGAGAAGTAAGTCCAAGGAAAACTTTGGAAAAACATGCAAAGGTATCTTCGCACTGAACATTCAGATGAAAGTGCGGACGACGAGGCATACCAATCTGAAATGCCTATCAATGCCTCCATTGCTTCCTTTGACATGCATGGTGGATCCTGTTTGAATATCATCTTGTACACAGGGGGGACAAAATGATCGGACAACCGTGTGATTACTCCTTTGAAGTTGCATTCGGACAACAACTTGAAATATGTGTTCACAACAGTCTTCACCGGTGACCATGCCCACTCCAAACCAGGGAACTCCTGCCACGCACAGATTGCATCTAGGATGTAGGTAGACATGTAAATCTCTGTATGCATACCTCCAGGTGACTGTCGAGCCTTCGTTACTTGCTCCTTTAGTTGATGAGCCAGTATTCCGGACCAGTTACATGGTTTTCCTTCTCTAGGCAATTGGTCTAGTGCAACCACCCAACTCTGTGGGAAGGTTTCTATGCTTGCTTGGCCATTCAGTCGACAAGAAAATTTGATCAAGTATTGGTACACTTTCCTCAGTATCTTTGTCTTGTATATCTAGTTGGGTGTCAACCTAACTCGAGATGGCTCCTTTACCCAATTTTTGAGAATGTCTATGGAGTTAGCACTACTATTAGGTAAGCTGAATGGAGTCTCCATGACAGTCACGGGCTCTGAAATTTGATACATCTCATCATAATCTTGTTCCTAGAAGGTTGCAAGCTTTGTCCCACTGACACTGCTCAAGTTCATCGTCTCGGGATCAATGTGAGAGACGATCCAATGTATCATGTTTGCGCATGGGAACACGAGATATCTACATGCAATCTGGTACAAGCCGAACTTATGAATGTTCAGGTAGACTTGACGGTCTTCGAGGTGTTCCCTAAAAGTGCTTGCAAATGTTTCAATGACCTCTTGCCACTTCATTTTGATGTCCTTGTCTAGATACACCTTTGTATCTTCATAGATCGGCAGACTAGAGGACGCTTGCTCAACTGCTGCTCTAGCTGCATTTCCATCAGTGTCCTGTGATCTTGTTCTCTTGGAAGCCATTGAAACAGATGAACACCTGAAATATTTGGAGACAAGCAAAAAGCATGGAAAGAAATCTGTCAGTGAAAACAAAGCAAATTCAGGGAATGACACATCACATACCTGGGAAACTGATGGGCAAGATTGCACAATTTCTTCTAGGAGGTTGGGTGACTGGCTGCCATAACTACGCAAAAGAAAGTATGGGCTATCTGGGACATAGAACTGGCTGCTAGATTTGCGCAATGCGCAATCCTGACTGGCTGCTGGCTTCTGGGATTGCACAATTCTCAATTCGAGCTGGGAGTGACTGCAGGCTCAGGGACTGCATTGCGCAATTTTCTAGGCCAACAATCACTGCCCCTCATAAATGCACAAAACAGTCCTGGAGGACAATGTTGAGAAGAAATGCACATTTATGGAGAGGAAGGAAGAGCCTTCCTTCTCCAGATTTTGCAATGCAGTCTCAAGGAAGGCAGAGTCTGGGCCAAGGTTGGCCTGACTCGTCGACTGGCAACTGTGAATGCATGGTGACACTAAGTGAAAGTAGACGTGATTGACAGTGCATGCAAAACATGAATGAAAGATTCAACAAACAGATTAACATGCATGTGGGTGAAGCAATTCGCTGGTTTGACAAACGTTCGTGCAAAATAGTTTCATGCATGCGACAACAGTGGGATAGCAACAAAAACTGAAACAAAGCTAGGAAAAGCTAGTATACATGTAAACAAAAACAAGCGTTCAAATAAATCAAGCAAACAACACTTACACAAGCGAATACACAAAAAGAGATAGAAATGCTGGAAAAGACAAGTTGAGGCCACTTACCTGTGAATAGTTGAATCGGATGTGTCGAAGAGTCTTGGATGCGTCAAATAAATAAGTTTTGTCTCATGACGCGCATGCCACAAATCTAGGAAAAAGCGACACTTGGAGGGAAACTTCTAAAACAAATTTGCATGTAACGCCTGGCTGCTAAAACTAGCTCCCTGAATTGTGGGATGCCTTTTGCATGTTTCCTTTTGCTATTTCGGGAAAAATCAAGTCATGCATCCATGCAAGTCAAGTTTCATTGGTCCTAGGTGGAACTAGTCAACCAGACTGCTCATGCATGAAACTGCTCAACTGCTTGAGAAAAATGCTCATTTCTGGCTGGGAGATGGGCTGGCTGCCCTGGAGTTTTGCACAATTTTTGGGTAGAGAAGCTAACTACTATCCAGATTTGCACAAATTATGGGCTGAGCAGCCCTGCTGGGGAAATTTGCACAATTCCAGCTGGGAGTGTTGGTTGGCAGAATTGGGAAATTCTGGAGCCCAGCAGGCTGCCAGATAGAATTGCAAAATTTCTGGAGGGAAGGCTCGTTGCTCTCCAGAAATGCACAATTTTCTTGGGGAAGCTGCTCAGCTTGCAATTATACCGAGTCTTGGTGAACAACCTGTGTGGGGAATGCATCAATCTATAATCAACATGTTGCCTTTGTGCAAGAAAGCACTGAAGCTTGTGTACTTGATGAAACAAGACAAGGTGCCGTGAAAGGTTGGTAGGGAGGCTCCAAAATGGGCTAAGGAAATTTTTGGAGGGTGGTTTTAGCTTCTACAACACTTGCAATGCACTGGTAGAACTCTAGCTCTTTGAATGGACCTTGTTCGTGAAAAGCGAGTCTAACACCCCCGCAAGTATTGTTTAATTCTCAGCTCATATTGGTTTCACACTAGCTTGATTGTAAGATGTAGCTGCCAAGCTCTTGGTCGATTGACACACATTCCAAGCCAAGGCAACACATTTGTTTTGATTGGGGTTGAGGGCTATATTGGTGCACGAGCAGTATAGTCGTCAGAGTCTTGGTTTCATCTGTGGTGTTGCTCCGCTGCCAGTAGGCCTGGACAGTGCCCCGACGGAGTCACATAGGAACATAAGCATGGCTATGCTTCCAGCGAGCCTAGTCAGTACCCTGACGGAGTTATTTGCAGCACCTCCCTGCACAGGAAGCCTTTCTCTTCTTTTGCCTTATTCATTTTTCATTTTGAATTTTTTTTACTTTTCATTTTTCATTTTTCATTGTGCATAGCACTTGTTCATTTCAGAGGCGGAAGAGAGATCCCAACTTATTGAGGGTAGAAGAGGTTGTTCCAACAGAGAAGTAGTTTATTGTATCTTTGACGTGCCTATTAAGGTTTTCCCCTCACCTTACTCTACTTGACTAAGCCGACAAGGGTTAACCCAAAAACAACCGACTAGAGAAGGTGACACTAATTAGCATGCAAGCGTTGTGTTTCACCAAGGTTCACTTCGAACAATACGTATTTTCCTTCAATGTATCATGGACTAAAAGTAACAAGCTCTTCATACAGAGGCAAGATGATAGATAACCAAGTAGTGATAGTTTTACAAGCCCTCTTATACTTCACCTAGATTGTTTCAAGAGTCATACATGGTTTCATGCAAAACCAACCTATGAACGAAACGAGCAAACTATATGAAAAAAAGAAGTGAAATAACAAACAACAAAGCAAAGAGAGAGTGGAAGCGAAAGTGAAAGCAAAGCAAGTAAGAAAACAAGCAAGTAGACAAACAAACAAACAAAGAGAGTAAGCAAACAAGCATGCAAGCAAATTGACTGAAAGTAAACACTACTCCTACTCCTACACTAATGGTGCATGGGCTTGATCACGTGAAGTGATATTTCCAATGCAGCCATCGGTGCATTGGTTGACCCATGTTCGTGAAGGCTTGGGCTACGAGCAACCCAGTTGTATGAACCAACAAGCAAAAAAGATATAATAATGAAGACAACCACACTTCGTTTTTGACAGTTCCCACAAGACTTATCATGGTGTTGTATGACACTGCGTGCAACTTTGAAGCATAAGCAAACTCTTGACTGTGACATGCAAGCAAATGAAAGAAACAAAGATAACTTGCGTCGTGAACGAGTGCTTGCAATGTAAAATTCCTCCAATGCATGAGCGATGGGATCGTGTTGTTCGAGTGGAGGAGGTGTGATCTGTGCGTGAGATGGATCTTCAATGCATACAGATGAGTGATGAGGAGCCTTGGGTGATTAAATAGTTTCATGATCGGAAGTGAGACTAACCCCAAGAGAGCGAGGGCCTGACATAACCATCAGCTTGGGATGAAGTGCCTCGACAGTCTTGGGTGTTTCAACTTCTTCATCAGATAAATCATCATAAATTGGTGGCTTTGAAAGAACAATTGTGATAGAGCCATGATCATGATCAAATATGGAAACAAATGGATCACGTCTGCCATGATCAGAAAAATCAATGATTTCATCGAAATCCTCATGATCAGATGAATCAAACAGAGGGGCAGATGAAAAATGAACAAACTGATCCTCTGTGTTTCTGGAAAAGACAGATGAAAGATCAAGTGGATTTTCAATGAATAACTTATCCTCTTCGTTGTCGAACGATGGACCAACATCTAGCGAGTCTTGTGAGTGGTCAACAATGGGTGCATCTGTGGATGAAGACACACATACAAAATCATGGATGGCAGTCACCAAAGATGTTAGGAAAGAACAGAGGGGGCTTGGATGGAAGGGAGTCTTCCTTCGCCGAGTGTTGATGCTCAAGCTCCCACTCATACTCTTCATGAATGACAACGCATGTTGGTTGTGAAACACTAACTCTGTTAATGGGTTGTTTCTCATTCACAACAAGTGAAGAGTCCGAAATGGATGAACACAAGACAATATCATCTACAGGAACACCCGAGTGCGAAGATGGAGGTCGTAGAACATAATGCATATGAGAACTCGAAGGAATCACAACCAAATCTACGTGAAAATTAAGTGAAGTGATGTTGGGAGAATGTGAAATATGAACAAGTGTGTGAGCATGATCCTCAACATCACTCAGTAGATGTGGAGCTATTAAATGAGAGGAAGGTGGAAAATTAGTCGAGACAGTGACCGCATCCACATGAGATTGCGCAACTCCCTCACTGAAGAATGTTGAGTGAGGCTTGATCTCAAGCTTCTTCTTGAGACAGGCAGATTTCTTAAGGCAATACTCAAACCGGTCCCAAATATAGGAAAATTTCTTCTAGTTCCTTGGAGCTTGAAACTGCAAGTCACGGAAGCACTGCCAAAAATTGATAACCGATTCATGCGGAGCCTTCCGTTGCTATAACTGTTTTTGGTCAAGATAGTCTGGATCAAAATGATAGAAAGTGTCTTCAATGAGATCACAAAAGTGCTCAAGTGAGTGCATGCTATCAGCTGGTAGGCTGAGAAGTGAATGACGTGGAGATTCACGAAGTGTGTGTGAAAGCAACAAGCTATCCTATTCATCAAAACACCCATCTTCCTCATGAAGAATGGAAAGAAAGTCATGTAAGTACTGAGGCCAGGCCACTTCGCCTTCACCATCA
This sequence comes from Pinus taeda, assembly GCA_000404065.3. Classification (NCBI taxonomy): domain Eukaryota; kingdom Viridiplantae; phylum Streptophyta; class Pinopsida; order Pinales; family Pinaceae; genus Pinus; species Pinus taeda. Next base: position 43,462 of record APFE031514614.1, on the reverse strand, counting down.
TAAGTGTAAGTGGACAAGAGATCGAAAAACTCCCCCGTGATGGAGACATCTTCACGATTCGAAAAACATCGCGAGGGAGAAGAATGCAAGAATCCATGAAAGGTATGAAAAGGTTAAAAACTAGATGAGAGGACACAACTTGTCATCTGGCCCTCCTTCTAGCACCATAAATGTTGATGGTGCTGGACCCGCCAACAAGTCAAGGGGTTCTCCCTGGTAAGAAGTCCCAATTAGACATCAGACTGTTTGGTGTAGGAGTCCCAGCAGTGGGTTGTATGGTAATTCCTTGACCACGATTTCGCACAGAGGAAAGTAAGATAACTCTGTTAGTAGCAAGGGTGTGACTACTACAGTGAGTCAAGGAAGGTGCATGAGAGGTTCTAACACAGGTGGGTTTAGATGAGTGCACCCTTTGGAAACCTGTAACAGTACTCAGCTGGGAAGGGAACACACAGTGAAGATGCATCACAAGCTGGAAAGCAGGTCAGCCAAAAATCCAAAATGATGGTTAAACCAATAGCACATGTGCAACAAGATTCATATAATTGCATACAAAACAATTCATACACAACTATGTAAGTTAAACAACATACATTGCTAAAGCAACAGGAACAATCCAACTACAATAACAACATATGCATGAAAACATGTTGGCTCTTATTATATAAATAAGTGTAACTTCCAATCATATAATACATCAATGTAAACCCGCTAGCCCCAACAGTGGAATGTTACAGCCACATCTGCTTGCTCCTCCAAAGATATGTACTAGCTCCGTGCAGTGGAGAAGCCAAGGCACGTTACAATACTATCCAAGCTCTCTCCAAGGTAGTCTTATCGGAAGCTTGGTTGACCAAAAGCCTATACAATGAGTTATGAGGCACTATTTATAGCAAAGGGTGGGGTGGCCCTTGACGTTCCCATTTGTGACTGTTCAACTACCCTCATGAATCTTCACCTACTCTATGAATGTTACATCCACTATTGACACTTGACTTACACTTGACATGACTTAACATTACAATGCACATGTACCCATGTGAACACAACCGGCTTGAGCAAACCAAACTAGACATCACTCTGACTTAGACAACCATGGAAGTCCAACTCATCAACATCTTCATGCTTATTGACAGTAACATACTGATGCCAAGATTTGTAGTCCTTGATGGTGTCTGTGTGTTCCGAGGTGACATCTATCCGAAACTTGACCCTTGCCTCTATAAAATCTGGGTACACTGCTTGGGCTCCTCTGTCCAACTCATATGAAAGCATGCACATCATTGTTTGTGGTTGGACCAACAACATACTTGTGCATGATGTTTGCACTGATGGGCAAGTCTGGGCTGGTGGCAATGCGCATCAACTCGTCGAAGTACAAGTTAAGCTCGAGTCGGACTTGCTTCTTTGTCTTCGCCTGGGTGAGAGTCCCAAGTGATGGGATCGCATGTGTGCGCACCATAACATCCATACTCTTGAATACTCATGCATGGGAAGCATGTATGCTAGTGATGAACTGTGGGAGCTCTTCATAATTCTGGATCTGACTTCGGATACATGCTTTCAGCTCGACTGCATTGACCCTCATCATCTTAGGCAAGCGAAGTGGGGCTCCCTTGTACTTCATTGACCATGTTTGCATGTCATCAACAATAGCATGTAAGTTCATCAATATACGTGCTCTTCTAGCACATAGCTACTGCCATTCGTTGAGATGGACGATTACCTTGTGCATGGTGTTATCACTCAGGTTGTTCCCTGCTTCCTGTAGGGAATACGGCCGAGGTAACCACTAACCAATCTTTTAGCTGCAGGTCCTAGCCTACCTGCATCTAGATAGGGCTCTCTCTTTATAATTTAGCTTTGTTTTGAAGTGTTTTAGGCTAGTTATGATGAACAGGGTTTGGTTTTAAGTTTGTTGGATGGTGATCTTAGACAGAATTGGGATGCAAGTATATAACTATTTTTTCCATTGGGCAATGGAGTCACTGAAAGTGTAATCTTTGAAAGAGTTTCTCGGTGAAAAAGTAGTGCTACAGAGCAGGATATGCAGGCTAGAAACAATTTTCAAATCTGGAAATGATGGAATGAAGTCAGGGAATGAAAGGCAATCAAGAATCTTTCATTATACTGGCAGAGGGAAAGTGTATGAATATTGTGTAGGAGCAATTAAGGATTCCTAAACAATATTCAAAATGAGAGAACTAGTGTAAACATGAGCATTTAAGAATTCATATTCATGACTAATCCTGAAGAAAACATAATTAATAGCAGAGATTGAACATAAGGTGCATTCAAACAAATCCTATGCTATTCTTCTTCTCTGTTATCAAGATCATGAAACATAGATGAGATTTACGAAAATAGAGAACATAAAACACAGTTTAGTATAACTTATTGTTCCATAGCATGACACAAGAATTATGTAGCAAGTCCCAGAACATCCAATCCACCTTCAGATCATTCAGACACAGTGAACTTCAATGACCATTTGTATTAACACAGTCTGATATGTTACAGCGCAGTTCCGATAGAAGAAATCATCAACCCCCAATACATCTCTTTTACAAGTATATATAGGAGTTTTTACAAAATATCCCATAGGGAAATATCTGAACATCAATGTATCCATCTACTCTGACATAATCAATAACTATTTGTGGAAAACTTGCGCAGCAATAACTAAGGAATTAAAAGCTCTTTACTCATTGTGGCAGGTGTCCTGTGTGCTGTTGACCTTTTGACTCTGGTAGTCGGTGGGTGATCGCTTCCCTGAAATGTTGTCCTGGAGTGCTGTCCTGTGACACCTGTTCTGTGCTTTTGAATATTAGCGCGAATTTCACCCACTGTTAATTTGAATTTTCTGGTAGCTGAGCCATATAATGCAATTTTCTCATGCAGACAATAAGTGAGAAGAGAATCAAACTACTTTAAAATTTGAAGCAGACTTTGCCACCAATCCTCAGTTGGAAATTGATGTTTTCTTAACTTGTATAATGTTTCATCAGCTTCAGTGTAGGTATAATAATTCGGCCAAACTGGAAAAAGGTGTGCTACCTCATGCTCTATGTAAAACAGATCCTCCAGCTTGTCATATAAACTCTGCCCTGTGGGAGGGACTGCTTCTTCTGTACTGCTGGATGATGCTATGATTTGATTTTGTATGAAGGTACTCAGCCTGTTTGCATACTGTTCCTATTTTAGTAGCCTTCCAGCACTAGTAACCAGGCTGGGTAAACCTTTTGGTTGCAAATTTGCAAGTCTCTGTCTAAAAGCATTTACCTCTAACTGCATTTCCTGGAATTTCCTTTGTATAGTTTGGAAAAAATTTCTCATGGTCAACACTTTCTTGACTCTTACTATAGTCTCTGTCCTGTTCTGGATGTTTAGTGCTGCCAGCTGGTCACCAGTGCTAGTATTCAAAAAGTGAATCAATCGATTGGCTTGCTCAGGCTTATCTGCTAGTAATGTTCTAGCTTTATGAGTTTCATGCTGAGCTACAACAATCAATTTTATTTGGTCAAAAATGTTTTGTATTCTTGTCCATTGTTCAGCAAGAGATTGGCCAATTTTATTCCATAAGATTGTTTTTATCTCAGTCAGGGTTCTATGGAGAGTGAGGTCTTTCTCCAAGGTCTTTATCTTATTTTCTAGGGCCTTTACTTCCCTGGTTTTCTCAGCAACTGTCATTTTTGACTTATCATAACTAGCCTCAATCTTGGCTAGCTTTTCTTTTGTTTCCTTCATCTTTTCCATTTGTAATTCTAGAGCCTTAATCTCTTTCATCATGGCATCCATACTCAAGCTGGCCTCTTGTACTACTGCTGCTATTGGATCTACTGAAGTTGATGCACCTGCTGCTGAAGTTGAACCCGGGGGAGGTGCTGCTGTAGTAACTGTTGTTGGAGGAGCTATAATTATTGGAGCTGTTTGGGATAGTTGAGGGGCCAACTCTGGGTGTTTCCCTTGTTGAGCTTCCTCCAATGCTTTCTCTGTTTCTAATATTCTTTGATTCATCCTCATAAGTAGACTTACCACATCCTCTACTTCCTTTTTTTGTGCCACTTCTGCAGTCTGAGGATGTATGGTGACTGGCAGCTTCATTTGTTTTCTCAATGCTGCTATGTCTTCCTCCTTTTTTCTAATCAAGGCCTGGGTGCCTTTAGGATCTTTGGGATCATGTCCCAATTCTATGATGATCTCCTCCAAGGATTTTATCCTATTATCCTTGGCCAAGGATGAGGCTTTTTCCAACTCTAACTGAGCAGAAGTATTATATAAGGAGTTCTGCAATCTGTGGGCCAGTAGAGCCTTCTCTGCCAATGTAGAATAAACCATTTCTCCCGTCTACTTATGTAACTCAATCTGGTCTAAAAGATATATATCTTTTGCCAGGACCTCTAGATTGGTTCTGATGTAGTCTGCAGCTGACTGTGGCTGCTGTGTATTAGGCCTGAAGTGACTGAGAGTCATCTTCCCAGCTTCTATATCATAGGCTTCCATTAGCCTTTGCTAATTTGTTGGAGCCATTCTCATTAACTGGTTGTAAAGATAAAACCTTATAGGCTCATTTCTAGCTTTAATCTCTGTGAATGCCTTTTTATATTCAATCCCCTTTGGGTCTACTGTTTGGAGGATGAAACCTCCCCACCTGGTTGTTTCTCTTGCTCCTGCTGAAAGGAGCTGCCCGATGTTTCCAAAATAGGAGGGACCTGCTGCTCAGAAGTCCCCTCACCCCTGATGTTTCCTATGGTCTCCTTTGTGATTTCCTCCTCGGCATAAGGGTTTAGCCTCTGCATTTTTTCTCCTTGCTGGTCCGTGGATGTCCCTGTGGGTTTACCATCTGTTTTGTCCCTCTTTTTACCTCTTTGTTCATTGTGAGGAGTTTGCAGCACAGGGATTTCAGGTGCTTTTGTTTGTGTTAAAGGGCTTTGCTCTTGACCCTTTCCGGATTTGAGGATGGCTGCTCCTCCATTGTGCTTTTCTGTTCAGAATGTTCAATTTCTTTGCCCTTTTCTGCTGATGATATGGCCTCCTTAGTTGGCTGCCTTGAAGTAGCAGTTGATGTGCTTGCTCCCACTGGTTGAGGCTGTGTGAAGGTGACCTGTGCAACATAATCCAGGTCAATTCTTTTCTCAATTTCTTTCATCTCTCTCTAATTTTTCTTCTTGAGTGAGCTCTTCATCATCTAAGGTGCCCTCTACCCATTCTGGTTGATTGGCATATTGTTCAATGTGGGGGATTGGCTGGTGCACATATCCTGAAAGCCTGCGTTTGATTCTTCTAAGGCTTATGAAGTGTTCAGGGTCATATGGTGCCCAGTAGAAGCTCTGTTTCAACATGAGTTCTTGTCCTAGCATGTTGTCTACATCCTTCCATGCTTCTTCCCTTTTGTTGAAAACAAAGGGACCCAACTGGTGTCTGATTTTAAGCTGTTCCTTCTTGTTTTTCCCATGGAAATGGGTCAAGTCTGCATTAGTGAATTACTTGAAATATTCCAAGGCAAAAAGTCTCATAGGGACATATCTTGGCAGCTTATAGGGAGACAACTCACAGCCATAAATTCTGATCACTGTGTGGTTTTTGTAGAAGTACCAATCACCAATGCTGTAGCCCTTAGAAAGATGCAAGATCCTTTGCATTTCAGCAGTAAGTCTGATAGGAGGAGTCACCATTAATAGGCAAGTAGCTGGGTAAATGAATAGGTCAATAAACTCACAATGTGTGTATGAAGAATAGTGGACTTCATGGAAAACTGAGGTCCAATAAATAATAGATCTCCTCTCTCCTTTTGGGTCTAATCTCCTGAGAGGAACCTTGAAACTATCTGGGTGATAGTAGAGCAGCAGGTGGTATATATAAGAGGTGTATTTAAACACTCTTTCTCTCTCCATCATCATGAATTATTCATGTATCTTGTTTGCTATGAATGTGGCATAGTCATACATGGTAGCAGGAGGCTGCCCTGGAGTGAATATGGTTAAGAGAAAGAATATAGTCTCATCCACAAATTCTCCTATTTTGCATCCTAAAATGTATGAAATCATGTCCACCATGAGCTTGCCTGTTTCATTAAATGAGGCCTGATGATAGGGAGGAGGATGATCGTATTGGCCCTGTGGATCCATAAACAACTGACTAACTCTTGATATTTCTGCCTTAGAGAGCCTTGCATCCTGATCCAGCAAGAGTTTCATTGTGAGGGGAACTAGAGGCTGAGGAGGCTCAAAGTTCAGCATTTCATTTATGGATTGAGGGGTGATATAGAAGAGCACAGACCCATATGGACTGAGAATTGCTCTCAGAGTGGGCTCATAGTTTGCATGGCATAAATGAATGAAATTAGGTAGCACATTGACTGATGGCAGGTAATAGATGGACATATTGGATTGCCAAATTCCTATAATATCAGTGTTATTTCTGTGATTGTGTTTGAATTGGCACACAACTTTGAGGTGAGAAGTAAGGCCCATCATATCTTTGATCTGAAAGTCTCTGTCTGCTAATGGTAGCCACTCCAAGTCCATGTGTGGAGCATTCAAAGGAGAAATGTTCAAGGCTACTGGAGTATCCATATCTTATACTGTTGGTATTGATTGCAATGTAGGTGTAAAACAACAACAGGAAGTAGAGTTCAAGCTCAGAGGATATTGTGATAGGTATAAAAACTGATTTTTATTTCAAATGGACCTCACTGTACAGATTTTATGGCAAAACACAAAGTTGTAGCACTAAGACTAGGTATTTTACATAAATTTGCCAAATTACAGGCTCTGTGAATTGAATACCGATAGGATAGAGTTGAAATTCACCCAAAGGGGCACAAGTTTGCAGAGGGAAAGGGAAATTGAGGATTCCCCTTTAGGAAAATAGGTTACAACTAGTGGAAAACAAGACACTGGAGTGATTTGACTCAGTAATTTAGCGATTTTTGTAGTTTATGGGCGAATATGGATGCAGAGTATGTGTCGGAATAACTTGGTTTGCAGAGGAAATGAGCTTAAAGTGCAGGTTTGTGAGGTTGTAATAGCTCAAATGGTAAATGCAGGACAGTGAGTGATTGGTAGGAACGCCGTTGGGAGGAATCACAGGTTCATTTGGCAATTATAAACAGAGAAGTATAAAAACAGGGCTTTCCGGCGTAAATTGGGTAAATACCTGTTTATGAGGGCGCTGAGGGTACTTGACAAGTACAGGTCGAGCTATGGAGTCGGGTTGTGGAGCTGAGTTGCAGGTTGATAGGATGTAGAAGCTCCGGGAGTGAAATAGCGAAAACCGCATGCACGTTCTTTGTAAATACAACGAAATAGAAATATATGAAAAACCATCGTTTTCATGACTTTTAACCAATTTTGGACCTTTTGGCGCTTTTTGGCACTTTTCTAGGATGACGTCATCATGACGTATTTTTTGTCGTGTAGCGGGTACAGAAGATGACGTGGCAGTTGACGTAGATGATGATGTCATCATGACATGGTGGCAGGGTGATGATGTCAGTGGGTGACATGGCGCAGGTACAGTGCAGTGGCAGGCGGCGTGGCGGCATCGTCATGCAGTGACGTAGGCCAGCGGGGAGGGCGGTAAGTGGTTTGTGTCGGACCACTTTTGGTACGGGAGTGGTATGTGTCAGGGGCAACCCAATGCAATAGGGTGTCGACAGCTGTCCCGGTGTACGACGGTGAAACCATCGACCATCGGGTACTATCGTACCACTACGAAGGGGCGCCCGATATGCATGCAGACTGTCGGATCTGGGAGAGCCGATCCTACGGTGGACGGGAGGGCAAAACGATCGGAGTTAATAGAACAACGCGCCCGATAAACGTTAATTATCGCATAGTATCGGCGGGTTAGAACCTTAGTTTATGGGTTAAATGTGCACTTGGGGTCATGGTTATTCATTGATCAAATATCAATGAAACCCAAATGTAATGCATGCGCGGGGTATGGTATAGTTTCATGTGCGGGGGGGGTTTAATATGGTTATTTATTTAACCAGAAGTTAAATAAATCCCAAGGGTAACGAACGCGGAGGGGCTAACAATGGGTCCCAAATGGACCTAATGTTTCCCGACTTATATTTATATAGCTATAGTTGCCATGGGGAGGAATATTTAGTGTTTTTTGGGGCTTTTATATAGTTTGTTGTAGAATAGGGGTGGGGAAATGATTTAGGGAGCTAGATAATAGGGTTAGATATTAATATGAGTTTTATGGAATGAAAAGGAATGGATGCATGCTAAGTTTATAGAATGGAAGCTTGAGCATAGAGAAATGAATGGATTGTGGAAAGATCAACTTTACACAAGAAATGTGGCTTCTTTTCACTAAGTTAACTCAAATGTCAACTTGGTTTTTAATAAGAATAAAGTGAAACTGGACTATTTGGGCAAATCCCAAGGTCCTTGAGGGGATGTTAGTGAATGATTTCTGGGGGAATGAAAGGGGAAGTTAGTCATACTTCCTTGTTGTACCTTCAAACAACTGCTATGGTGCCAATGCCATAAATGACATGAGTCCTTGCTGACAAGATAAAAAGTAATGATAACCTTGTTTCTGCAACCTCAAACTACCTACCTAGCCTAATACACCTAACATTTTTTCTTCCTTTGCATTGGGTGCACTTGAACTGGCAAACCCTGATTATCCTCTTTTTCTTTTGACTGTCCTCCTATCTAAATGTACCCTTATCTCTTCCAAGGGCCCAGATTAAGCAGTCAGGCTCCTTAAATTCTCTACCTAGCTAGCCATCTGCCAAGCTTGAACTGTTTGGACAGATATTATTTCTCTATTCTACAACAACAATTCAAAACATGGCATGGTACAGATTGAACTGTTGGGCCATCCACCAAATGTAATAAGTAGCAGTACCGTCACATGGTGATCTTGCAAAATAAGATAGCAGTGGCATTTTAACTAGCCACTTTCCTGGTCTTTGGTTTTGGGTTCATTTTCATTATTTTTTCTGACCAATTGATTTTCTTGCCTTTTGATTATTCTTTTAAGGCATACCCTCTTTTCATCTTTTAATTTTCTTTGCCTGTATACAAAATATGGAACCTCTGCAGCATGCAGGGATGAACATATTTAGCACTTCCACTGTCAATCATGAAAAATGAAACCTATTGGTATAGGAATCTAACACATGGTACCAAACTTGGAGTACAATGCTCGCATAATTGTGTCAAGGGACAATACTTTATCTAGTATTGCCTTCTTCAGTTTAGCTCAAGCGGACATTGTCACCAAGTCTCCTCCTTGCTTGGCCATTTGTATTTCCTTTGCCATTCACTCATTCTCAGCTGTTAGGAAGAGAACACTTGAGCTAATGGCTTTGGCATACACTCTGGTTGCATTGGCCAAGGCAGCTCGATGTTTGTGCACATCTTTCACGATCACTCATTCTTCAACTTGCACATGAGATGTTTGATCCTTTGGAGTTGATACCTTGCGAAACTGCACAACTCTATGTTGGGATTCATCAAACGAGATGTTGTGCATCTCTTCTTCCAGCTGATAACCAAGTATCTCAGTGCCTCCTTGGTCATCTGAGACTTTCTCATCATCTGGATGCATTGAAGCGAACGAGTTGACCTCTTTGTGGTGAGGCATGAGGTCGGTGTCCTGTTACAACTCCTGCTGCTTCATGTTTACATCGAGCTGTTGAAGTGCCTATTCTATATCATGAGTGAAGTCTTTCCCCTGTGATGGTTCACCCTGTTCACTTGATGCTAGCTGCTATGATGAATCAACTACTTGTACGGGCGCTACTTCGTCTGTTTGCAAATGTTGCATTTGCTGCTATATTTGCTGTTGCTGTACTTCCCTCTCCTGTTTGTGCAACTCTTGTTCCTTTCAGAGTTTCTCCCTCAGCTCATGCTACTCCCTCTCTACTTATTCCATTCTCTTCTTGTCCTTCTGCCTTCACATGATTGGCTTGTCACGCTGCTGCCTCTTTGCCTCTATAGTCATAAATTCTTTATCTACAAGTGGATCTGCTCGAAACTTGCAACTTTGCTCCTCCTCCGTGTGATCAACAATCTTCCTCTTACCTTTTTCGCGCATTGGTATGCTTGCCTCTGCTGCCACTGCTGCTACTGCTGCTACTACTGGTGCTATCTGTGATGCTGCTTCATGTTGCTTTGCTAACCACTCCATAGCAAAGTTGACCAATTCATTGGGTCTGGAGAAACTGTAGCAATATCTCCATGGGTCCTCCTCGACCTAATGACATGCCCCATGGATCCAACTAAATTGAACTCTCATGCAATGATCTTTCACAATGCAATGTGGGTCATACAGATTGTAGCTTCGGAGCTTGAATGGGTACTTCTTCATCAGTTCTGCTTTGACATCTGCTTGCTCGATACTTCGGATCTCATATAACCCAATTTGAAATGGAAGAGTGGGCCAAGGTGCCTTCATCTTCTGATGCAGTCTAGCTTTCAATCCTACCGAGTTGTCATACGCTACTTCCTGCATGACAAGTACGTCCAAGGAAAACTTTGGCAGAACATGTGGAGGTTTCTTGGCACTGCACATTCGAGTGAAAGTGCCAGACAACGAGGCATACCAATTTGCAATGCCTATCAATGCCTCCATCGCTTCCTTTGAAATTCATGGTGGATCTTGTTTGAATATCATCTTGTACACAGGGGTGACAAAATGATCGGACAATCATGTGATTACTCCTTTGAAGCTGCATTCAGACAACAACTTGAAATATGTGTTCACAATAGTCTTTGCTAGTGACCATGCCTGCTCCAAACTCGGGAACTCCTGTCGGGCATAGACTGTATCTAGGATGCATGCATACATGTAAATATCTGCATGCATACCTCTGGGTGACTGTCAAGCCTTCGTTACTTGCTCCTTCAGCTGATGAACTAGTATGCTAGACTAGTTACATGGTTTTCCTTCTCTAGCCAATTGGTCCAGTAAAACCACCCAACTATGTGGGAAGGTTTCTGTGCTTGCTTGGCCATACAGTCAACAAGAAAATATGATCAAGTATTGGTACACCTTCCTCAGTATCTTTGTCTTGTAGATCTGGTTGGGTGTCAACCTGAATCAAGCTGGCTCCTTTACCCAATTCTTTAGAATGTCTCTGGAGTTAGCACTGCTATTGGGTAAGCTGAATGGAGTCTCCATGAAAGTCACGGGCTTTGAAATCTGATACATCTCATCATAATCTCATTCCCATAAGGTCACAAGCTTCATCCCACTGACACTACTCAAGGTCATCGTCTTGGGATCAGTGTGAGAGACGATCCAGTGTATCATGTTCGCACATGTGAACATGGGATATCTACATGAAATCTGGTACAAGCTAGACTTGTGAATGTTCACGTACACCTAATTCTCTTTGAAGTGTTCCCAAAAAGTGCCTAAAAATGTTTCATTGACCTATTGCCACTTTAGTTTGATGTCCTTGTCTAGATACAACTTTGTATCTTCATAGATCGGTAGACTAGAGGACACTTGCTCCAATACTGCTCCAGCTACATCTCCATCAGTGTCCTGTGATCCTGTTCTCTTGGAATCCATTGAGACAGATGAATACCTGAAAGATCTGGAGACAAGCAACAAGCATGGTAAGAAATATGTCAATGGAAACAAAGCAAATTCGGGGAATGACAAAGCACATACCTGGGAAACAGATGGGCAAGATTGCGCATTTTCTTCTAGGAGGCTGGGTGACTGGCTACCAGCACTGTGCAAAAGGTAGTCTAGCTATTTGGGAGGTAGGACTAGCTACTGGATCTACACAATGTGCAATCCCGACTGGCTGTTGGGATTGCACAATGTGCAATTCCAACTGGGAGTGACTGCAGGCTCAGGGACTGCATTGTGCAATTTTCTGGGCCAGTAGTCACTGCCCCTAAGAAATGTGCAAAATAGTCTTGGAGGGTAGTGCTAGACAGAAATGCACATTTTTGGAGAGGAAGGCAGAGCCTTCCTTCCCTAGATTGCGCAATGCAGTCTCAATGAAGGTAGAGTCTGGGCCAAGGTTGGCCCAATTCGTCGACAGGAAACTGAAAGAAAATAAGACAGTGAATGCATGGCGACACTAAGTGAAAGCAAAAGTGATTTATAGTGCATGAAAAACATGAATGAAAGATTCAAAAATAGATTAACATGCATGTGGGTGAAGCGATTTTCCAGTTCGGTGAACATTGATGCAAAACAGTTTCATGCATGCAACAACAATGAGATAGCAACGAAAACGTAACCAGAGCTAGGATAAGCTAGTGTACATGTAAAGGAAAACAAGCATTCAAATAAATCGAGCAAACAACACACACACAAGCAAATACACAAAAAGTGACAAAAATGATGGAAAAGACAAGTTGAGGCCACTTGCCCGTGAATAGCAGAGTCAGATGTGTCGAAGAGTCCTGGATGTGCTGTGGGATGTTATAGCTCCAAGATCGATGTGAAAGAATGAGATCTGGTGTGTCTAATAAATAAGTTTGGGCTTATGACACGCATGCCACAAATCTAAGAAAAAATGACACTTGGAGCGAAACTTCTAAAACAAATTTGCATGTAACCCCCAACTGCTAAAACTAGCTCCCTGAATCATGGGATGCCTTTTGCATGTTTCCTTTTGCTATTCCAGGAAAAAGAAAGTCATGCATGCATGCAAGTTAAGTTTCCTTGGTCTTGGGTGGAACTGGTCAACCAGACTGCTCATGCATGAAACTGTTCACTGCTTTAGAAAAATGTGCATTTATGGCTGGGAGCTGGGCTGGTTGCCAAGGAGGTTTTCACAATTTCTGGGCAAAGCACCTGACTACTACCTAGATTTGTGCAAATTTTTGGATGAGTAGCCCTATTGGGGAAATTTGCACAATTCCAGCTGGGAGTGTTGGCTGGTAGAATTGCGCAATTACGGAGCCCAACAAGCTACTAGATAGAATTGCACAATTTTTGAAGGGAAGGTTGGTTGCTCCAAAAATGTGCAATTTTCTTGGGGAAGCGACTCAACCTATAGCTAGATTGAGTTTGGGTGAACAACCTGTGAGGGGAATGCATCAAGCTATGATCAATAGGCTGCCTATGTGCAAGAAAGCACCAAAGCTTGTGTACTTGATGAAAGAAGACAAGGTGTTGTGAAAGGTTGGTAGGGAGGCTCCAAAAAGGGCTAAGGCAAAATTTTGGAGGGTGGTTATAGCCGCTACAACACTTGCATAGCGGTAACCATCCTCACTAATGTAGGCTTCTTCTTCTCCTGCAAAGTCTCCTGCAAAGTCCCCTTTTCCCCAGTATCATCCACACACTCAATGGCCTTGTCGAATCAATCCACTTTGGTTCTGTGAAGGTATAGCCAATCCATACCCAAAATCGTACTATACAATCCCAATGGAAATACATTCAAATGTGTTATTGTAGGCATACCATTTAACTCAAATGCACAAGCTCTTACCTAATGGTGAAATCGCTTCTTTGTACCTATAGCCAACTTACCAACCAAATTTCTACATGCACTTCTTTTCTCAAGCCACACTTATCCACCAGGTCAGGATTAATATAACTATAGTTAGATCCATGATCAATCAAAATAGAAACAACTTTATCACAAAGCTTACCGTCCATCTCAATGATCGATGCCTGATGATCTGCCTGCCTATTTTCCACAAATGCATGTATCCGAGGGATGTTATAGGCAACATCACCAGCTGTATGTGCCTCCTGAGCACTGTAGATCTGGGGTCTACCACCACTATGATACTGCACACAATCCCTTTTACGATGATCCTTACCACATATCCCCTCTAGCCTGGTTCTCTCCATGTCTCTTCTTAGCTGTATTGAGTCTCTTGTAAGGAAGTACATTTTCTTTCTCACTTGCATCTTGAGGTCTTCCTCTCTTTGGTGGCCATTTTACTTTAGATTTTTCATTTATTTTCAAGTCATGCTTCGACTCAAATTTACACTTCAACTACTCATAATAATGCTTCAACTTTCGGATGGCCTCCTCCAATGATATAAGCTCATCGAACTCAATCGGGTCTTTGTATGCAATTGGTAATCCACTAATGAATCTATTCACCTTAGCCTTATCCTCCTTGAGGTAAGGCACATATCTCAACAACTCTAATAACCTTCTAGTATACTAATCATCTATCTAGAACCTTCTAGTATACTCATCATCTGTCATATAACCCATCCGCAACTCATAAAATGCCTTAGCTCCGTCATCATAGTACCTCTCCGACATGTACTTCTTCTTGAAGAGCCTTTCAAACACATGCCAAGTCAAATCATCTTCATCAATACCTTTAAAATTCTTCACATCTTCCCACAAAATATTTGCTTTACCTTTGAGACTAAAAGTGGCTATCCTTGCTTTCATGTTTTCTGAATAATCATGCAATCAAAAGAATTTCATCATACCAAGCAACCATGTCTCTGCATCGTGTGATTTCTTCATCTCTCCTTCAAAGGTAGGTGTATTTTCTCACTTAAACTCATTTGGAAAGTATCCCCTATCATTCCTCCTGTAAGGATGATAACAATGATGATCATGATGTCTATGAGAACCAGAACTAGAATAATACCGTGTCTAGTACCTCTCCTATCCGGAGTGTCCTATTGATTTTGGGTAGCATCAGATGTGATCTAGCTCCGAAAATTTGTGGAGAGGCTAGAACACATGAGATTTTCAGTGTAGGAATATACAGGGTAAGTTCCTCAGATAGAACACCAGAAGGACACCGCTCACAAACAGATCACAGATCAATACACCAGTATTTTGACGTGGTTAAAACCCTCAGAGAGGGAAACAGTCCACGGCCTGCGCCAACGTGGCTACTACAGGCAATTTATTAATAAAAGAATGAAAATTTACATAAGCTTCTCTCATGCACGGTTAACCTACAAATGACCCTCCATGCGCTTTAAATAGAATTCATGGACCAATCGGGTGTCAAGCCACGGATCAAGTGTCGGTAAAACCGAGGAGAGAATGAACAGTTGGATCACTACATATCGTGACCGTCGGATTGTAAGTTACAAAATGTACAACGGTAAAGAAACACACTTTACCTAACTCTATACCTAACTCTATACTAGACCAAGTTGAACTTAACTATTTCCTATGTGTCGGAATATCCTAACATCCCCCCTTAAGAACAACTTGGGATAGGATAGAAGGATTTACAAATATGACACAATAGGAGAAGGAAGGAGGCACTAGAGCCTATCCCCCCTTAGTGACAACTTCCTGAACTCCAACCATAAATCGAAGTTTAGTAAACTTCGCCTCTGTGAGGGCCTTTATGAAGATGTCTGCAACTTGTTCATCGGTTGAACAATATTGTACTTCAAGAACATGGTCATGAATGAGCTTTCTGATGAAGTGCATGTGCATTTCAATGTGTTTGCTACGCTGATGTTGGAATGGATCTTTGCATAGTTGAATGGCACTTTGATTATCACACCAAAGTGTAGTCGGATGCTGCTGCTGAAAGACAAACTCTGACAGGATCTGACGAAGCCACAAGGCTTCCTTACTAGCTTCTACGGCACCATGATACTCTGCTTCTGTTGAAGAAAGAGAAATGGCACCTTGTTTCTTGCAAGCCCATGTAATAGGTCTTGAACCAAGAGTGAACACATCACCGACAGTAGACTTCTGATCATCAGGGTCACCAGCCCAATCGGAATCAGTGAAACCAACCAATAGAGGAGATGCTTCGGCACTGTAATGAATTCCAAACTGAACTGTACCTCGAACATAACGAAGTATCCTTTTAGCTGCTTTCCAATGACTTTCACGGGGGGTTTGCATAAAACGAGCAACAAGGCCAACAACAAAGGAAAGGTCAGGACGCGTATGGGTTAAATACAAGAGTTTTCCTACAAGTTGACGGTATAAGGTAGCATCAACTTCAGGAGAAGTACAAGAGACTGAAAGTTTGACTCCAGACTGGAAGGGAGAAGGAGCTGGCTTACAATCTTCCATGTGAAAATGACGAAGAATATCACAAGCATACTTGGACTGGGGAAGGGAAATACCCTCCTTGGATTGCAAGACTTGAAGACCGAGAAAATAGTGTAAGTGTCCTAAGTCTGTCATTTCAAATTTCTTTTTAAGGCTGGACTTCACATGGTTTATAAGGTTGGGATCACTACCAGTAAGAATAAGATCATCAACATAAAGAACAAGGATGATAAGAGAGTTGCCCACTTTCTTGGTGTAGACAGTATTGTCAGAATAACACCTAGAAAAGCCAGATTCTAAAATAAAGCTATCCATTTTGGCAACCAAGCCCGAGGAGCTTGCTTGAGACCATAAAGAGATTTCTTAAGTCGACATACAAGGTTGGAGTCTGTTTGGATGAATCCAATGGGTTGTTCCATATAGATTTCTTCATGCAAGTCCCCATGCAAGAGGGCAGATTTAACATCCATCTGATGGACTTCCCATTTTAAAGAGGCAGCAAGGGAAAGAACAAGGCGGATAGAGTTCATTTTGGCAACAGGGGAGAAGGTTTCAGTGTAGTCAATGCCTTCACCCTGTGAAAAACCCTTAGCAACAAGACGAGCTTTATGTTTATCAACTTTCCCATCTGGTCCATACTTGGTTCTGTAAACCCATTTACATCTAACAAGTTTGTGTCCCTTTGGTAGAGAACAAGATCCCATGTATCATTTGCCAACAATGAATGATATTCTTCATTCATAGCTGCTTCCCAATGTGGATGGCCTAAAGCTTTTGCAAAAGTGTCAGGATCATGATTTACTGGAGCTTGAGCCAGTAA
>APFE031514614.1:0-16271 GCA_000404065.3 Pinus taeda | reverse complement strand
AGATAAACGCAATGATCAGAGTGACATCTAGTATAACCTTGTTCAGACATAAACCTGTCAAATTTTAGATACCACTGCCTTGGAGCCTATTTTAAGCCATACAAGCTCTTCTTCAACCTGCACACAAGTTTCTCCTTCCCTTTCACTTCATATCCTTGTGGCTGCTGCATATATATCTCTTCCTCCAAATCCCCATGGAGAAAGGCCGTCTTTACATCTAACTGCTCAAGATGCAAATCTTCAACTGCTACTAGACTTAGAATAGTTCTGATTGAAGTCATTTTCACAACAGGAGAAAATATCTCATCAAAGTTGATGAGCCCCAAAATGGGTAACTTATTAGGCTCATTTTTCCTATTATTCTCGATTAATACACCATTCTTCATAGTTTTATGCATACTTTTGAATATATTTATGTTAATTGAATAAATGAGAATAGTCACTTGACCACAAAGTCTAATACGTGCTTATTGCATATTTTTGGACATCTTTTGGACCAAGGTCAAGCATTTATGAGCAAGTTGACAGGCAAATATGAAGGAACAAGGCTGAGGATTTGTAGGAAGGGTGTCTCTTTCACTAAATGACCCCTTCCTTGAGTTCTCCACCATCAGCTCGGAGTTCAATAACCCACCAAAGATGATTTCAAGGGGCAACCGAGCAGATTTTGTGAAGTGACTGATTAACTACAGTTTTGAGTAGCCAAGCTCCTAAAGTTAAGGAGGGCTGTTGGGAGTCCTCGTGGTGCATAAGTAGGAAGGCTTCAAGCCTTGGTAGTTTAGCTATTGAACAATTGTTTTTCGCACTTTAGTGCAGCTCTGCCTTTCAGCTCATTTTCGAGCTCTTGCTATAAACAGTTTTGTGACATGATTATTTTTTGAGTAATGGAGATAAATTTCACTTTGCACCAGCTCTGAGCTTTCTTAGGAGGCTGTAGCTCTTGGGGTTGGTCCCAACCCAAGTGCCAGTACCTCCTTTGTGTACTTTTATGTGTTTTCCTTGCATTCATAGAATAATTTCTGTTATGTAGGTTAAGATCTTGCTTTGTTACTTAGGTTGTTTTTGATGATTAAAATAGCTTATCATGCTTCAGGTTGATTTGACAGTTTGGTAACAGAAAAGATCTGCAAAAAGGCCATCAAGCAATCCTTGATCTCACCTCTCCCTCCTTGGGACCATGAGCTGAGACTAAGGCATACTTGCTGCCACAAAAACACTGTTTTTGCCTTTCCATGCAATTGCTAGTGTTAGATTTTTAGTTGGAAACGTTGATACCAGTTGTACTCACCTGTTTAGATCTATTCTTGCTTAGTTTCCATAGTTGTCTTGCATGATTTCCTGTCTATAAAATTTTGCTCATCATGTTTTTGGTTTTTAGGTCAGATTAGGTCAAAATAGATAAATCTTTGATTTTTCTAGTCTTTCTTCGATTAGTTTTGAAAAATAGTGTGCAGAGCATCCGTAATACATCCTTGCCTATCTTTCCTCCATCATACAACCTACTTCAACCCCTGATTTAAGATTTCTTCCCTTCATTTGCCACACTTTCCCAACTTGCCCTAATTTCTACATTTTTGTGCAACATTGCTCTCTCCATCCTTGAACAAATCCAGCCATCTTCATCACTCCTTAGATTCATTTACCACGTCCTAGACCCCTTCAAATCCTCATCCATCCTCCGTTTCCACTTTCCCACAGCTTTTCCACCATCAACCCTCTAAAATCCTCTTTTGGCTCTTCCTGTAGAACATCCTGTAGAACTCCTGCAGACTTCCTGTAGAAGTTCACCTGAGCAGGTTTTCGAGATCTGATCATTGTGAAACTCTCTGGAAGGGCGATAGGGACCCCTTAGGCCCTCTTCTCACCTTCAAAACCTCTTGCAAATTCCCACTCCATTTCCTTTCGCCAATCAACCTTTGCACAATCAAAAACAATTAAAGCACATGCATAATAATTTTGCCAACTTACTAAAAAATACAAAAAAATGCTTTTTCTAGATTTTACTTCAGAAGTAGCTTAGTCACATTCATTTTACCTTTCCAAGAGTCAATGGCATCCATTTCCACTGCTTTCATCTCTTTTCTTGCACCAGTAGGGTTAGTCGGTAAAACTAGGGTTTGCATTTCCTTTTAGCTTTCAGCTTCTTTCTGCAAGTAGACTAGCCTCTCTTGAGTTAGATTTCATCCATCACAGTTAAAAGCTTCTTCTAAGAGCTCATAGAAGTTGGCTTAAGCTCCTAGCAGACTTGTGCCAGCTGATCAGGTGACAGCCTATGGCAAGAGCTAGTACTTGTGCATATAGCACCGTTGCTTCCAAGTTTGTTACGAACAACCGGGTTGATAAAAGTAAAGAAGGGAGTCCCAGGAATTGCAACATCATTGCTGCAATACTAGAGCCCACCATCTTTTTGGCGCCGTTGCCAGGGAAGCGTCAAAGTATTAGTGATTACTGCTTTTCTTCTATTTTCTACTATAACCTTCTGCTAAGTAGTTTATTTCAACAAGAGTAGAGTAGTTGTTTCATTTCCATCTTGAAATTTCATTTCCGCAAAAGTAGATTAGACATTTCCTTCTTTCCTAGACTAGCATTTCAATTCTGCAAGCGTAGATTAGCATTTCAATTCCGCAATTTCAATTCTGCAAGCGTAGATTAGCATTTCATTTCTGCAATTTCATTTCAGCAGCATAGATTAGTCATTTCCTGTCTCATCTCAATTCTACAATTTTCATTCCAGCGAAGTTTACTTTAGGTAGTTGCAATTTGTTGTTCAATCAATTTCAGTTTTGCAGGTACAAGCAGTGAAAAACAAAAAAATAAACCAAAAATATTTCATTTCATGCCTCGTAGGAACAAAGACAATTCAAGAAAATTCTTGCCCAACACCCCCACCACATCACTGAGTCACCATTCTCTCTTCTTCGGTGGCAGTGAACCTCCAGAGATATACGAAGATCCTCTAACAGAAGAAGAGAAAGAAAACATTCCTCCTAAGACCATGGCTGAACACATAAACGGTATAGGAGATGAGGAGAGAATAGAAGGTGCCTTTCCCATTCGAGAGACCAATGGGGACACAAAAATGAAAAACATAAGTCCCTCTTCCTTACCTCACTTCCATGGATTGACCACTGAAGACCCTGATACCTTCTCGTTTGAGTTTGCTATCCTTTGTCGAACCTATGACTATGCAGAAGATGAGAAAAAGTTGAAACTCTTTCCCTCTACCCTCAAGGATGCAACATTACGCTGGTTCATGGGGTTACCTGGAAATAGTATCACAACTTGGGCTCAGATGTAGCAAGCTTTTAACAACAAATACCGGGATTACTGTAGGTAAAAGGAAATGAAGGGACAAATCTTTCGGATGACCATGGGAAGTGATGAATCTTTAGAAGACTATGAAGAAAGGTTCCAACTTAGTTATAAAAGGGCCAAGTGCACACTTGACCCCGAATCTCTGAAGCTAGTTTTGCTCCGAGGAATCCCTGAAGACCTTCTAGATACCCCCCATTTGCTAGCTGGAGGAGACATATACCAACTACCTTATTATGACATAAAGACTGTGTTTAGAAACCATTTTAAGGTAGCCCAGAAAAGAGGTAGGGGGAATCAACTTTCAGCTAGTGCCACCTTCTCCAAACATGAGTTTGCAAATCAGATGGAAGACCTTAAAAGTGAGATGAGACAGACCATTGCCATGCAATTGGATACTTTCCGAATACAACAGAAGAAAGAGGAAGCTGAGAGGGATTTGGCCATATTTTGTCCCAGATGTACAAGGAAACATCCTCTGAACGAGTGTCCATTGCACTTAGTAGAGATATGTTTAGTTTGTGAGGAAGACCACCCTACAAACCAGTGCCCAACCTTACCCAGACTTAAAGCTAAGTACCAAGGGGCTGAAGGAGCCACTGAACCACTCTACTTCCTAAACCAAAGGAGGCCACATGGATCTAGACCTTACCAACAGGGGATGCTAGGGACATCCCAGACTTATTACAACCCCAACCAATCCACTCACATACCTTCTTGGGGTCCCCCTGCTCATCCTTCCTGGTCCGCACCCCCTCCTTGGTCATATCCATCTCAATACCATACTCGACCTACTGCTCATTCGTTTCATTCTCATGTTCAGCCACAACCTCAGTGGAATGCACCTCAACAGGGGTGGATGCCCCAATACAACTCTCCTCCCGCTATTTTGCCTCCACTGCCTGCTCAACCACAACCATTGCCTCCTGCTCCTCCGAGACAACCCCAGATGCCTGCTCAACCGAACCTGAACCCCAATAACAGACAAGCCCAGTAGGTATATACTGGGGAGACAACATGCCCTATATATGCTGTGGAGATTCAGGAGATCAACCTATGATCTGGGAAGGTCCTCCCAGATAGACAACCTCCTCCTCAGGAGGATAAAGAAGAGAAATAGGAAAGTGAACCCAAAACCATTCCACCCTTTCCTGAGAGACTAACTGGAACCACGCAACCAAACCCAGAAGAGATTGAACTTCTGGGCAAGCTTAAACAGTTATGTGTGAAAATACCACTTCCCCAGGCCATAAAAGATGTACCAATCTACAACAAATTGATCAAAGAGAAGTGTTTCAGGCACCCAGGTAGGCGCAAGAGAGATGCCCCAACTATCAATGTCATAGGACAACTGTCCGACCTAATGTTGGGACAAGTAATCTGTCCAAAATATCTGGACCCTGGGAGTCTTGTAGTTGATGTCCACATCAATGGCACCATAATCCCCCACACCCTGATTGATCTAGGGGCTGCCATTAATGTGATGATCAGGGACAATATGCTCAAACTCAACCTTCAGAGTTCCCTAAGAAATACCTCGAGAGTACTGTAGTTAGCAGACTGCTCCACCGTGACCCCCGAAGGGATTGTGGAAGATGTCATGGTCTCCGTTGATTCTTGGGAATACCCTGTGGACTTCTTGGTACTTCAGCCAAAGGCAAAACTCACTGGATACCCCTCATTTTGGGAAGGCGTTGGTTAGCTACTGCAGATGCTTACATCAGTTGTTGAGTTGGGAGCATGACCATTAAGAATGGGCCAATGTCCAAACAGCTAGTCCTATATCCTCCTGCCCAACCTCTGCTAGAACATGACTTACCTCTCTGGTTGAAGGAGGAAGATGAGGATGAAGTCTACTCTGCACCAGTGTGCATAGTGGAAGCCACCAGGGGAGGTTCTCAAACCAAGGATGAACTTATTGAGAATTTGATTTAGAATCCACCTCTCAGTGTGTTGCCATTAGAAGAGTTGGTAGAAGACACCCAAGCCAGTGCTTTAGTGGATCTCTGTGTGGTTGATCCGTCCTCTCCCTGAGTTAAGAACATAGAATTTGGCCCTGAAAGAACCTTGAAGATCAACTCACCTATCCCCCTCTCAGGAGAAGGAGCTATGTAGCTTATTGAACCGCCATTTGGATGCTTTTGCTTGGAGCTATAAGGAGATGAAAGGAGTCCACCCTTCAGTCTATACCCATCACATTTACATTAAAGAGGATTGTAAACCAGTCAAGCAGCCTCAGAGGAGAATGAATTCCAGCCCTTAAGGACATTGTCAAAGAAGAACTGCAAAAGTTGCTGGATGCAGGATTCATCTACCCCATATCTGACAGCAAGTGGTTTTCTCCTCTGGTGTTTGTGCCCAAGAAAAACGGGAAGTGAAGAATCTGTGTCGATTATCGAGAACTTAACAAAGCCACCAAGAAGGACCATTTCCTTTGCCTTTCATAGATCAAGTGTTAGATGGACTAGCAGGGAAGAAGTTATTTTCCTTTCTAGATGGGTTTAGTGGGTATAATCAGATCTAAATCAGCCCAGAAGACCAAGATAAGACCACTTTCACTTGTCCATGGGGTACCTTTGCCTACCAGGTCCTTCCCTTTGGGTTATGCAATGCCCCTACCACTTTCCAGAGAGCAGTATTGAGCATATTTGCTGAGCTGGTTCATGATTCGGTGGAAATCTATATGGATGACTTTACTCCTTATGGGTCCAACTTCCAAGAAGCATTGACTAACCTAGGAAAAGTTTTAACCAAGTGTATTGAAATGAACCTGTCCGTCAGTCCTGAAAAATGTGAATTCCTGATGGCTGAAGGGACCGTGCTAGGTCATACAATTTCTCAGCAAGGATTACAGGTGGATTCCAATACGATTGCTATCATCCAAAGGGTTCCACCTCCTCAAAAAGTAAGAGATGTTCAGAATTTTCTAGGCTTAGTAGGATATTATAGAAGATTCATTAAAGATTTTAGTAAGCTAGCCTCTCCATTGTTTGGTCTTTCCGGGAAAGATGTTGAGTTTATATGGACTGACAACTGTCAAGAGGCTCTGGATGTGTTGAAAGGTAAGCTGGTAACTGCCACAATCTTAAGAGGTCCAAACTGGGCCCTACCTTTCCACATTCACACAGATGCCTCGAACAAAGCCATAAGAGCAGCCTTAGGACAAGTTGAAGAGAAGCTACCGTATGCCATATATTTTGTCAGTAAAAACCTATCCAAGGCAAAGTTAAACTATACTGTAACCGAGAAAGAGCTCCTAGATGTAGTCCATTCCCTAAACAAGTTTAGACACTACATCACTAGTTATCAAACATTCGTACACACTGATCATGCTACAATTAGGTATTTGATGAATAAACCTAACGTAAATGCTCGTATCATTAGATGGTTACTTTTATTGTAGCAATTTGATTTGACCATTGTTGATAAGCCAGGTAAGGAAAATGTTGTTGCTAATTATCTGTCTAGACTAGATTTTTTGCAGGTGAAGAAGGGATGGTGAATGATCAAATGCTAGATGTAAACACCTGTTTGCTATTTCAGTATTCTCTCCATGGTTTGCTGATATAGCAAATTACTTGGTTTCAGCACAGCTCCTGCCACAACTATCCTCAAAAGAGGAGGGCAAGATCGTGAGGAAAAGCACCCCATTCACTTGGATTGGGGGCAACCTGTTTAAACTTGGCCCGGATCAAATTTTGAGGCATTGTGTTAGGGAGGAGGAAGTTTTTGACATCCTCCTAACCTATCATGATGGGCCCTATGGAGGCCACTTTGTAGCAAAAAGAACCGCTTTCAAAATTCTACAGGCAGGCTACTATTGGCTCACTCTTCATCAGGATGTCAGGAGATACATCAGCCAATGTGACCGATGTCAAAGGATGGGGAAAACGACTCCAAGGGATGAAATTCCCCTCCAACCTCAAGTGACTTTCGAGCCATTTGAGAAGTGGGGCATGGAATTTGTGGGTCCTATCAACCCTCCTTCAAAACAAAATCCTTACATCATTTTGTGCACGGACTACCTGACAAAGTGGGCAGAAACCAAGGAAATCAAGGTAGCAACAGAAGAAAAGGTGGCCGAGTTTTTGAGGGAAAATATCTTCTACAAGTTTGGCTACCTAAGAGAGTTAGTCACAAATCAAGGAAGTCAGTTTACCTCTAACCTGATTGAAGAGCTGGTCGCTCATCACAGGATTAAGCATAGAACTTCCACCCCTTATCATCCGCAAGCGAATGGGCAGGTGGAAGTCAATAATTGAGCTTTGGAAGAGATTTTGACTAAAGTGGTGAGTATCAGTAGAAAAGATTGGGTAGATCGCTTGGTTGAGGCCACCTAGGCCTACATCACTACTTGGAAAACTAAAACAGGTTTCACACCTTATGAGCTGGTCTACAGGAAGAAGGCTTTGCTGTCCATAGAATTTGAATACAACACATTGAGGTTGGCAGCTTAGCTGGACCTAGATCTCAGCCATGCACAACAGGAAAGATTACTTCAGCTGAATGGACTAGATGAACAGAGAATGTTGGCCCTTCTCCACTAAGAGGTGGTCCAACTTCAAAGGAAGATATGGCATGAACGGCACCTTAAAGGAAAGAAATTTCAACCCAGAGATTGGGCGTTGTTATATGATTCAAGATACAAGGATTTCAAAGGAAAGCTAAGGACAAGATGGCTGGGACCATATACAGTGGAGAAATACAACAACAATGGTTCAGTCCTTATCAGGACCATTGATAAAGAAGCCATCCCCATGCTCGTCAATGGGAATCCATTGAAAATCTACAGGAAGCCCCTTTCTAAGTAGGAGTTCATTGAAACTCTGGATAAATTAGTATTGGTAGTGGAGTAGGCCCTTGTCTCCACTCCACCCACACCTTGAACACACAAAAAAAAAGAAAAAAAAAAGAAAAAAAAAGAAAAAAGAAAAAAAAAAGAAAAAATAAAAAGAATAAAAGATCCTTGGTTGAAAACCTCTTGGAGGTGCCCAGGGAAGACAGCGAGGGTGAAAAACTCCTGGAGGCGTCCCAGTTGTCTTAGACTAAAAAAACAAAAAGAAAAAAAGAAAAAAAAAAGAAAAAGAAAAATAAACCTAATTTCTGTTGAATAATTGCAGGTTGCAGGAAGGACATTGCAGGTTAGGAGGATCACACAAGACAAAGACAGAGGTTAGCACCAGGTTGCAAGCATCCCTCACAATCCATTCCTCCATGACCACTACCCTTTCCTAAGATTTGGTCCCATTTGGGCTAAGATTTCACCTTCTACAGGAAGTTCTGTCTCTTCTACAGGAAGTTCTGTGTCTTCTACAGGAAGATCCTGTATAACCTACAGACAAGCCAAAATTGATCTCAGAAGAGGGCCCGAAGGTTGGGAATCTGCCTATGAGGCCTGTAAGCCTCCCTGTTTCCATCTATTGCCATATGTCACCCTTTTTCCATCTCTGTACACCTCCATCGCACTCATTTTTTTTATGTTCCTGCACAGTCACACACAGAAATCCTGTTTTCTTCATACTGCTAGCAAAAACCTTTTAATGACAAATCAAGCAGTAGTTTTTCACTCACCATCCCTGTTACCCTCCATTTATACTCCTCATCAGCCGAGACCCTTTTCAGCAGTATAGCCCTGCTCATTCTAGCTTGCATTCCAGGAGGAGAAGCAGCTACAGGACATCCTACAGGAATCCTGTAGTAGCTGTTCCCTCTGAAAGACATACTCCAGAGACAGGGACAACAAAGTATGGAAGAAGAGACATGAATGGAGCTCTACTTGAACATATGAACATCAGCAACAACCAAGGCCAAGCATGCAGTGTGCATGCAGCAACAACAAACGAAGGAACGGGTTCCAAAACCCGAAATCATCATAACACAGCCACGACCACGCAGGTAAGTTCCTAAACTCGTTCTTCAATTGCATAAATCATATTTTAAAGCTACATGACTATGGGAATGGTTCAGATTGATTGGAATCGGTGGCCAGTCAACTGGCCACCCTCGGCCAGTTACATATCCTCGTGGAATCCAAACGAGCCCCATTACATTCAAAATTTCCCATTAGATGGGCAGCCAGCACATGTGGAGTGTCCATTCAGGGAGAAATCGTTGGGACTGGTAGTGGTGGCGGTGGATAATGGGAGAGAGGAGATGATGGCAGCCAGAAACACGCAAAAACATTATGATTGTGACGTTGGATCAACAGTTTGGTCCGGCCACCTCATCCCCTCACCACGAATCACGCTACAGTTAAAAGACGCTCAGTTGAAACATGCACCACCTTCTGTTGATTCTGCACTCACGACGTTCTCGACTGGAGTGTGCATCCACCACTTCTAAGAACAGTTAACCAGTTTTCCTTCACCAATTTTTCTGCCTATTTTCGAAAATCTCCTGCCTATTGGGCGATATCAGAAGCACAGTTTCATTCTACAGGAATCGAGAGCCTTCTACATGAAGGGTTCTTTAGGAAAGGTAGAGAACAACTTTGCAGAAGGAAAACCTGGAATTTTCGTCGAATTTCAAGCTCCAAACAAGGTAGGCTTGAGAAAAATTCTCTGTGCATGATTTGTTTGTGCAAGGTGGTGAATTGAACGACATCAGTTTGAAAAATGACAGTAAAAGTCTGCCTGTGCATTGTGAAAAAAAACGTGAAAGTTGCCTGCATATTTCATTGAGTTTACCTAGCTCTTCCTCTGCATTCTGAAATCTCCTCATCATTTTTAAATTCTCTTGTAAGGAAGATACATGCAGCAGTAGAGGCCATCTTATGTGTGTGAAAAAAACTGAATTTACATATCTATCTATGTGCGGAGAAGAGAACCTGTGTCCTTATGCTCTGTTCTGTAAAAACAAAATTCTTATTTTCATAAACAGAGAGTCGAATTCTGGTTGACAACAGTCTTAAAACA
Source organism: Pinus taeda (assembly GCA_000404065.3). NCBI lineage: Eukaryota > Viridiplantae > Streptophyta > Pinopsida > Pinales > Pinaceae > Pinus > Pinus taeda. The sequence goes on along the minus strand of APFE031514614.1, from coordinate 6,045 downwards.
AGGGAATTATTGCTATTTGATATTGAACACACGAGAAATTCCTTCTTGGGTTCAATAAACCGAATTCAGCTATCCTCTGTTCCAGTGATTGACTGTTTGTTTTCCTGAGCATTTTCTCTTCTGGTTAAAACATAAAAAGAGCACTCAACACCATGCCAGAAGGATTCATAAGGAAAGAACCCTCGGACTCTAGCAAGTTGCATGAGCACCCTGAGGTGGTGGACCTTTTCACCCAAGCAAATTGGATATCCTTCTTTGATAAAATTCAGGGTTATGATGAGGAGATAATTGAAGAGTTTTTAATGTCCCTGAGACCACATTCAAAGACACATGCCACAGTTAGTTTTAGGGTTTTGACCCTAGAATTCACCCCTGATCTCATCAGTGGAATTACTAGTCTACCATTGGGGCTCCCTTGTAGCAAAAAAGAGAGATCCTTGGGCTAAGTTGCTAAGAAAACATTTTTTTTGCCCCAGGAGCATCCCGTGGAAGACAAAAACGGAGTTAGAAGGACAAGCTTGCCTCCTCTCTGGAGTGAAGTTAGTTATCAAATTATGAAGTACATCACATGTGAAGGGAGGTTTAGCATCATCTATGGATATCATTTCAGGTTGTTGTGTGAATTAGGGCATGTGATTGACTTGCCTCCAGCCAAGAAATTAAGCATCCCATATTTCCTTATTCAGTCCTTAATTGAATGTGGTACAAAGCTAAATGAAGGGATCCTAGATTAGTTGGCCCACCATGGGCTCATCAAACTGTTGGTGGAAGATGCTTTACACACCTATACTGTCCCCATATCTTGGGAAATCTTCATAAACATGTCTGGGGATGATAACATTAGAACTTTGGCTGAAAACATCACCCCATCCAACAGTGAGGAGGGGGAGAAAACTGAAGAAATTGAGAAGAACAATGATAAGGGGGCACAGGACATTCAATCAGAGGGCAAAACAAAGGAAGAATAGAAAGAACAGAAAGAAATTGGCAAGACTGCGGAGCCTAACACAGAGGAAGAAACAACAACAAAAATAGTAAGGGAAAAGAGGATACAGAGTAGAAAGGAAAAGGCCGAGAAAGCCCAAATGAAGGCTGCCATAGCCAAAGCAGGCACCCAGAAGGAAAAGGGAAAGGCACACCCTGAGATATCAGTCATACAGACAGAAATAGTGGACACAGAGATTTCTATAGGAAGCAAAGAAAAAGAACAGCAGGAAGAGAAATCCCCTGAGACATTGGCAAGGGAGGCAGCAACTGTGCTTGCTGCATTAAGCACACCTACAAAACAAAAGGGGAAGAGGAAGAGGCAAACCTCCATGTACTTTAAAGCCTCTGAGAAGCACAAGGATCAAAGTGGGCAAACCCCAACCACAATCAAAGGAACCAATTGTCATTGAGGACACAACCACTAAAATGAAAGAAGAGTATCCTTCAAAGATATCTATCACCTATTAACGAGGAAGCCCAAAAACCTCCACCTGGAGAGAAAGAATTAGGATGATGGACTCAAAGATAGCTCTACAGGAAGCTGAAACATCTCTACAGGAAACTCTAGCTAAGTTAAAAGAAACTGAGAAATTGGAGGAGAAGGCAGCCAAACAATCACAGGGAGAAGAAAAGATCGAGGAGATACTGGAACCAAGCCCTCAGCCTAGCTTGGGCTCATATTACAACTTGTTAGAAGGTGGGAAGATCATCCCACAGAAGTTTGCTGTACCACTTTTCTTTGCATTGGAACAAGAACGGGTTAGGACTCACACTTGGATGAGGATTGCCAAATCCAAGGGTGTTGCAGACATAGGCCACCTGGAAGAACAACTAAAAAAATCAAGAAAAGAGTTGGCCATGGTGAGGCACCTGGAAAGCAGTCAAAAAGCCAAATTATAGGAAGAGAATGAGTTGCTGAGAAAGTAGTTGCAGCTACAAGAAGGTCATAAGGAAGATAGGCCGTCCATTGTGGGAGAGCAGTAGTAGCAAGAAGGACCTCCAGCAGACAAGGAAACAACCGAGAAATAGTAGAGAAAGGAAAAGCTGCAAGCTGATGTTGAGATGCTGACAAAACTACTACAGGAAAAGGAGTCACAGGTAGTAGAAGAAATACAGGCTTTAAAACAACAGGTGCAAGAGAAAGAAGCCCAATTGGTCTGCATGGTCAGCTAGGCAATAGAAGCCTTACAATGTAGGCAACTTGCTAAGTCCTATGCCTTATATCTTAAAGATCAATGGTTGCAATTTCAAATTAACACATTGGCCCAAAGGGGCACCATTCCATTTCAGAATTACAATCAGTTTATGTATTTGTGTGACAATAGCTCAGTTGAAGATAAGGCCAAGTTAGTAGAATTCTATTTACACAACTTGGCACTTCCAAACATGAATCTATGGGACCCTAATGCTGCATTGGGAGATGTGAAACTCATGGCCATGGCCTCTTGGTTAAACCATGAGGAAAAGAGGGCAGCAGAAATTCGGAAAGTTATGGACAGAGAGCTAAGTGAGCCACTCATGATCAGGGCAAAACCAGAAGATCCCTTAGCTTTGATATATGCCCATCAACACCTTGTCAACAACCCCTAGGTTCTCCCAAACTACGTTGAAAGGCAAGCTTAGGCCATTGCTCACTTTGAAGACATGGAAAGACTGCTTGGTGATAACTGCATTCATGCTTGCACAAGGAGATGGAACACATTGTCCCACAGTCTGAAAATAAGAGAGTACCACTCCCCAACAAGGATGAGGGAGGCTTTGGCAAGAGTACCACTTTATAAACGGTCAATGCAAAATCTGTAGGCCAACTGGATTGGCCTAAAAGTTCAGTCCTCCATTGCTTTTGGGACTGCTGGAAGGGGTCAAAGAAGAAGAAGAACACAGGCAATGGGAGGAAGTAGAGAGAAAAGTAGGGTTTCATGATCGAGAAGAGGACATCACCTCGGAAGCCTGGGATGTCAGAGAGGCAGTCAAAGCAATCAAAGATGATGAGCTGGATTAGTTGCTCAGAGGATGAGCAACACATTTAGCAGGGGGTGACGATGAGCCCCAAAAATGGGTAACTTACAGAGCTCATTTTGCCTATTATTCTCGATTAATCCACCATTCTTCATAGGTTTATGCATGCTTTTGAATATATTTATGTTAATTGAATGAATAAGAATAGTCACTTGACCACAAAGTCTAATACGTGCTTATTGCAGATTTTTTGACATCTTTTGGACCAAGGTCAAGCATTTATGAGCAATTTGACAGCCAAATATGAAGGAACAAGGCTGAGGATTTGTAGGAAGGGTGTCTCTTTCACTAAATGACCCCTTCCTTGAGTTCTCCACCATCAGCTCGGAGTTCAACAACCCACCAAAGATGATTTCAAGGGGCAGCCGAGCAGATTGTGTGAAGTGACTGATTAACTGTAGTTTTGAGCAGCAAAGCTCCTAAAGTTAAGGAGGGATGTTGGGAGTCCTCGTGGTGCATAAGTAGGAAGGCTTCAAGCCTTGGTAGTTTAGCTATTGAACAGTTGTTTTTCACACTTTAGTGCAGCTCTGCCTTTCAATTCATTTTCAAGCTCTTGCTGTAAACAATTTTGTGACATGATTATTTTTTGAGTAATGGAGATAAATTTCACTTTACACCAGCTCTGAGCTTTCTTAGGAGGCTATAGCTCTTGGGGTTGGGCCCGACCCAAGTGCCAATACCTCCTTTGTGTATTTTTATGTGTTTTCCTTACATTCATAGAATAATTTCTGTTATGTAGGTTAAGATCTTGCTTTGTTACTTAGGTTGTTTTTGATGATTAAAATAACTTCTCATGCTTCAGGTTGATTTGACAGTTTGGTAATAGAAAAAATCTACAAAAAGGCCATCAAGCTATCCTTGATCTCACCTCTCCCTCCTTGGGACCATGAGCTGAGACAAGGCATACTTGCTGCCACAAAAACACTGTTTTTGCCTTTCCACGCAATTGCTAGTGTTAGATTTTTAGTTGGAAAAGTTGATACCAGTTGTACTCGCCTGTTTAGATCTGTTCTTGCTTAGTTTCCATATTTATCTTGCATGATTTCCTGTCTATAAACTTTTGTTCATCATGTTTCTGGTTTTTAGGTCAGATTAGGTCAAAATAGATAGATCTATGATTTTTCTAGTCTTGCTTCGATCATTTTTGAAAAATAGTGTGCAGAGCATTCGTAATACATGCCTGCCTATCCTTCTTCCATCATACAACCTGCTCCAACCCCTAATTCAAGATTTCTTCCCTTCATTTGCCACACTTTCCCAACTTGCCCTAATTTCTACATTTTTGTGCAACATTGCTCTCTCCATCCCTAAACAAATCCAGCCATCTTTATCACTCCTTAGCTTCATTTACCAGGTCCTAGACCCCTTCACATCCTCATTCATCCTCCATTTCCACTTTCCCACTGTTTTTCCACCATCAACCCTCTAAAATCCTCTTTCAACTCTTCCTGTAGAACCTCCTGTAGAACCCCTGCAGACTTCCTCTGGAAGTTCACGTGAGTAGTTTTTCGAGATCTGATCGCTGTGAAACTCTCTGGAAGGGTGATGAGGACCCCTTAGGCCCTCTTCTCATCTTTCCAACCTCTTGCAAACACCCACTCCATTTCCTTTCGCCAATCAACCTCTACACAGTCAAAAACAGTTAAAGCACATGCATAATAATTCTACTAACTTACTCAAAAATACAAAAAGATGCTTTTTCCAGATTTTAATTTAGAAGTAGCTTAGTCACATGCATTTTAACTTTCCAAGAGTCAATGGCATCCATTTCCACCGCTTTCATCTCTTTTCTTGCACTAGTAGGGTTAGTCGGTAAAACTAGGGTTTGCATTTCCTTTCAGCTTTCAGCTTCTTTCTGCAAGTAGACTAGCCTCTCTTGAGTTAGCTTTCATCCATCACAGTTAAAAGCTTCTTCTAAGAGCTTATAGAAGTTGGATTAAGCTCCTAGCGGACTTGTGCCATCTTATCAAGTGATAGCCTGCGGCAAGAGCTAGTACTTGTGCATATAGCACCGTCGCTTCCAAGTTTGTTACGAACAACCGGTTTGATAAAAGTAAAGAATGGAGTCCCAGGAGTTGTAACATCATTGCTGCAATACTGGAGCCCACAAAAAGTCTATACCCTTTCTCTGTGCAAACCCTTTCACCACAAGTCTATCTTTATACCTTTTTCTTCCATCTTCTTCCTTCAACTTGTAAACCCATTTATTCTGCAATGTTGTTTTACTTGCAGGCAACCTAACTAAGTCCCAAGTTTGGTTATGTGCTAAGGAGTCCATCTCTTCTTTCATGGCTTGCTCCCACTTCTTCCTGGTTTCTACCTGCACTTCTTCTTCATAACATTCTTGTTCACCAGAATCAGTCAGCAATACATAATATAATGAAGGAGAGTATCGTTGAGGGGGTCTACTTATCCTGGTAGATCTTCTAACACCACTTTCAGGTGTTTGAAGTGCTTGTTGCTGTTGTGGTTGTTTTTCTGGCTGTTGATCATTATGATTTTCAGGCACCATCACTTTTCCTGTGATATCGTCAAGCATTGTGTATTCTCTATTTCCTTTTTCTTGTCTCTTTTCTTGCAGCTAATCCTTATACAACACCTTTTCATTGAATATTACATCTTTGCTCCTAATAATTTTGTGTTTTTCATAATCATATGAGCGATAACCAAAATCATTAACACCATATCCAATAAAGGTACATTTCTTTGATTTTGCCTCAAGCTCTATTCTATTTTCTTTGTTAATGTGGACAAAGGCTTTGTTAGCACTCAAATCTACCTTAGGCTGAAATAAGGTATAACTCAAGGCTACATCAAACCACGCTCAGCCTCGTAGCTAGCCCTATGAGGACAGGTGTTACATTGAAATTTGTCACCATGACTATCTGCAGTTAATATGGCTCCATCAATAGTCATATTATCCTCCTTGTCAAGCCTAATATCTCTTCTCTTCATGTCAAGCTTCAAAAAAGAGAGAAAGTCACTAAAAACATGTTTATCTCTGGGTACGCAGGTTCTCTCTACCTTGCCTGCGTGTAC
>APFE031514604.1:0-19371 GCA_000404065.3 Pinus taeda | reverse complement strand
CCGAAAGGGGATCCATAACAATGGGTCTAATTGTTGAGTAATGTTGTCGCCAGAGATGCTGAGTTGTTGCTGTCTGGTGTTGTGCAGAGAGTTTCAGTTGCTGCAGAGTTGACCAGAAACCCTAAGCAGCGATGAAGCGTCGTCCAACCTCCTCCAAGCATAATATTGCGCAGTAGTATGTTAATAGAACCATAAACTAGTAAAAGCATTGCGACACCAAAGAACACAAAGGAACTAAGAAACAAGATTTGGAGAGCTCTCGTTCAAAAACATTGAATGGTTGCATAAACAATGGCATTAAACTCACAATTCAACAATCTCGTCCTATATACCAAGTACAAATTCAAGAATCCTATTAAGTTGGAATTTTGTCTCTACTAGAGCATAAAGAAAATCATTTTCATAACAAACTCTAGAAATGGAATTGCATTTCTTCTATCTCAAGTCTCATGGTCTGAAAAATATGCAGCAGATGCTATGTACTGAAATAATAATAGTAATGCTTCTCCAGGGGCCACTATTCAAGGTTGACTACAAGTGAGGAGACAGTATAGACTGCATGGGCACAGAGAATTTTTTTTTTTCGTTTAAACTATTTCCTAGCCCCTCTACCCTTCTCCTATGCCTATAAAGGTGACCCAACCCCCTCATATTTCCTCACAACTATCTCATTGCATTATGTGAGCATTTGTGGGCAGTTGGAATTGGTTGTTAAAGCAGCGTTGAGGAGGTTCTTGGGCGATCTTTGGAGCAGCATTGGTTATGTGTTTTTGTTCTAATCTTTATATATTACATGTATTGGACAATGCACGCAGTGCCATTTTGATGCAATAGATATATTCATGTGCATGTTTTGATCAAGCGTTGTCTTCTCTCTATTATTCTAATGCTTTGAGTTTGGAAACATGAATGAAAATCTTTAAAAATATGATTTTTCATTAAAATTAAATATTTAATGTACTTTTTACAAAGTCTGAGTCATTGGAATCAACTAGTCCGAGTTGATACTGAGTTAGAGTCCGCGTCCGAGTCCGAGTCGACCTTTGGCCGGTTCCAAGTTTTAAAAGAAGTCGTCTACAGAGGCGGAGGAATTGCCCGGACAGCCAAAAGTGGCTGGAATCCAGGCAAAACAATTTCAAAAAATCTTGTAGAGGCACTGTTTTAATCTTGTTTTTGATAGTGGAAATTGATTCAGAACCATCATAAATGTCTAAGACACCTAAAATTTTGATATTTAACAACTATAACTTGGATTTACAAAAATCCTTGCCAGATTTTCTCTAAATATGACCGGAATTTCCATAAATTTCCAGGCAATTCCTCCGGCTAGTTAGACTACAGCGTTTCAAAACATTGGATGTAAGTAGTAACTCTTCCATGGACTATACCATAAAAAGACAACACATACTCAAATGAGTAGACTCTAGTGGCACAACACGTTGTTATCCTAAACATGGTTACAACAGAAAATGTGATCGAATATTCTCAGATTCCCAGATATTTTACTTCTGTAATATCTCTGTTTTCCAACAGAGGATATGGAAACAATGCAACGTACAACATTGCATTTATGCTCGTATAGTTGTGAAAGACATTCATGACAGGCAGTATCTAGCTATGAGATCGATAAACAAGTGCAATGAAATCCATATATATTTAATAAGTGGATTTTTACACAGAATAAAGAAAAATTAAAATGAATGGGAATAACAGACTTCTTGCAAATTGAATTCCCACTAAGCCTAGGAACAATCAAAACATAAATCTAAAGGCAAATAAATCTGCATCCATTGTCGATGTTTATCTTGGAAATAATTATATGCACTGCAAGTCCCCGGTATGAACTAGCCATCCCGTAGGCTATAGCAGCTCGTATTCTCTAAAAGTGTTCAAGAGCTTAAGATACAATTTGCATGTCCAATGCAGTCGCAGAGGGATCATGTAACATAAATAAATCTTACAAGTAACTTTCATGCTAAGAAGATAGATTGTTTTCCACCAATATATTATTGTACAATGTAAAGATATATTACTTTTTCAGTGTTGATAATATCAGCGATATTTCATGAAATATCGCAATATTTTCAGGCAACCGATATTTCGGCAGGTAAATATCGGCTAAATATCAAATTTTTTTCACAAGTGGGAAAACCTATCATAACTCAGTTGTCAAACCAGCAATGAGAACAACCATCTCTAGTTGCTAACCGTGAATGCAGGCTGACTCATCACTATTATTCAAGGAAAACCACGTCACCTAGAATAACCCGCTGGTGCTTCGTGTGGGGGCAGGCTTTCACTCATGCCAGATACCTCTGGGTCTTGGGTCATTAACCTGTTTCTTTATGTCTGAGAAAGAAAAGCTATTAGCCAAGCGGAAGCAGTTTTACGGCATATCGGCTAAATATCATTATTGTTTTATATGTTTAAAAATCTGAAGAAAAAAATTGATTTTTTATGTTTGCCAATATTTTGCCGATACTGATATTTTAAACACTGTTTTTTCATATGGGGAGCCAACAACAGAATCCATGGTAGATTTATAATATTTTGACTTTCTATAGCACGATCAGGAACACTGCAAGTACACTGGGAGAGAGTGTATTCCTTAAGCTTGTTAGGTCAGCAGACTTTATATGCTACCACATTTTTAATGATTTCCACACCCAACCCTCTCAATGAGAAGGATAATATGAGCTTTTACATAGCTCTTGAAAATGTGGCATGTCTAATGATGGCTCTTGCATGTTCCATCATTAAGTTACATACCTATATTTTGAAATCTCTAGGTTAGGTTCCTTTGTCCCTGATGATTTCCTCCTCATACTCAAATAGGCCTTATGAGTCATCAAGGTAGATTCAGTCCATTTGTGATCCTTCGCAGCTTGGCTTGCTGTTGGAACTGCCTTAGTCCAAAATTATTTTAATAATATTGCATTAGCATTATTGAATATTGTCATCTCAATGAGTTCTGCAACTAAAACTATTCCTCAAATAGTTGCTTCCAAGAAAATATTGCCTCCACCTATGTAGCACACACATTGTTCTAACTTCTAAGCATCCCTTTATCTGTGTGTTTAGACCTCTCTTTGTTGTTTAGCTCCCAATATCAACAAGCAAGCCATTTTCCTTGCATAAATCCAATATCAACAAGCAAGCCATTTTCCTTGCATAAATCCACTCTTGCTTGATGTTGCACCCATAAAATGAATAATGCGAAAAATGTATAGCATGGCCAAAACTTCATTCTTACCTCTTTAACTATCAAGAGCTTGGTATAGCTCAAATCTTCACACCTAAAAGCTTAAAACACAAGTATAGAAAAGAAAGAGAAAGCTATGGGAGTAATTATGTCTGCTTTACCAACCAATTAGAAGAATGCAATTCTCAAGTCATGCATTGTTTGCATAATGGCTGCTTCCACATCTTTACGGAAACCTATATGGCTAGCTTACAAAGATCCCAATGAAGGCCTTCCTTCAAAGAGCAACACCATTAAATCATCACTACTCAATCAAAATAGATAGGTAGCTCCATATGGTTCCAAGTAAATGAGACAAAGTCACATGAGCTAATGTACGCAATTGTATAGAATATGTATTGCACTGTTGCACATATCTATGTACTCTTCCTAAAAACTTGTATATTTCTTCTCCTCCTATAAGCTTCACACAATGTATTTTATTGAAGACATGGTCAAACTTGTTCACTATGCTACAATTTTCCATTGTGTGTATAGTAACACAGATGGGTGTACAGAATGTGAACATTACGACAATCTCCTCTCTTCTCATGCTTGTACACTTGCTCTCTCGTGTTTTCATGTGTGAGTATTCACATTGTTGTTTTGCTCATGTCAGTTTGTACTGAGGGCTAGCAATCATCACCTTTACAACTTGTCACCTCAAGAATCTTCATCTTTAGCCTTGCTAGATCTAAACACCATTCGGCTTTGAACAAACAAGGCCCTAGATCTATAGCCTCCTTGAGGGCTTCCACCATACCATGTTTGGCTGACTGAAGACAAATATTGAATATTAATAATTGTCCAATGAAACTACTTGCATTGAATCATGTTCAATGTTGGCAAATCTAATATGACACCAATTTGGCTGAAGGTATACCACTTCCCTTGAAATTTTCTCAGAGATGATTAAGAATGGAAGGCCTCTTGGTATTTTGCCCCTCTATTACAACACCCATTCTCATAAAAGCATTGAAGGCGAGTTTGTCCATGGCTGTTTTGCTGCAACTTTGGCAGACAACTACGAGAAGACATTTATGGCCATCATTTTCAGTTTTCTCCTTGAAAGCAAATGGAAATATCGAAAATTATTGCTTTTAAAACAATTTGTGTGGTCACTAAGGCAATGTGCATGTTGGTTTTTTCCTATGGTCACGGTGTAATGTGTAATAGCTTCAACTCTACGATTAAGTTATGGCATCCATATTATGCTGTTTAAAGACCTAGATTTTGAAAAAAAAATGCAGATTTTTGTTAGTAATAATGAAATATACGAAATTGAACAATTTCCATGCTAGATCTCTTTCATCCAATTTTTTCGTAGTCATACCAAATTCGGATTAGGACTTTGTTAAATATGGTTTCCACCTCTTACCCTCTATTGGATCTATTTTCTTCAACAAGTTTCATCTTTTTGAAATTACACATTTGGAGAAAATGCAATTAACACTTTCCTGCTTGTTATAGAGTTTAAGGGCACCCTAACTTCTTAAGTCCATATCTCATCGATTATAGCTAGAAATATGAATTGTAAAGTGCATCTCAAAGCTTGGGATAAGCTCTAAAACATGATGAGGTGTTGAGCATAGTGTGGTCAATTTCAGGTCCAACAATCCCTCTAAAACACTGAAAATCAAAGTTTTCATTTTTTGACTCAAAACTACCAAATTTGTGATAAGTTGAATCTAGTCCAAAACTGATCCTTCGATCATTCATCTGCTATAGAATGAATGCAAGAGGTCCACAAGATGTTGAATCAACACATGACTAAACCAATAATAGTTCCCACTAGTAGAGAACTGTTGATCAAGCTAAAACCAAACTAGGTTGATGTAACCCTTCCATGATATTCTCACTATAAAACCATCCTTGGAAGTACCAAATACCACCAATTTCTTTTTAGCTAGAAGCAAAGGTCTCCTCAAGCTCGATGGCAACAACAAAGATGAAAAGCTTGACTCCTAGATGCAGGGTCTAGAGAGATATTTCAAGACTCAACTTGCAATGAGATATGCATAAAAGATCCCTAGTCGATCTTTCCATAGTTTTTTGTCCATAAAAGATATTTCCATAGTTTATTTTCCATCAAAACTTTAGTGAAAAAATCACCAAAGTTTCTTATCTATCAAAGAAAGACAAATGATATGATGGGCTGATTTCACATACGCCATATAGGTGAGGTTCTACCATCTTGGTTATCAATGGAATTGGTTGATACATTGGTTTCAACTCAAGCAACTTCCAAGCTAATCCATCCAACAATACATTGAACTATTCAACAAGCTTTAAACTAAGTTGTCGGAAACGTCGGCCCTAACCCTCGGAAATGTAGATACATGTTTCAGATACGGAAACCAATACGATAGGCCATGGAAATGGAAAGGATCTGTATCTGCCCCATATCAAAAAAAAATGAAACGCGGTTTTCATTTTTCGGTTGGATCCATGCCGTTTCAGGTTTTTTATGGAAACGTATTAGCAAAGATCGGATATGTATCATGGAAATCGCGATACAGATCCAAAAATCATGGTACGGATCACCATTTTCCGGAAACGTTTTAGGTTGTTTGTGATCAACAATGTCGGGAATGGGCTCATTTTAGAAGGTTTCAAGTTTGGACGTCTATGTTATTTAACCTAACCTTTCGCGTTTATGTGCTCACCATAACATTGAGCTTAGTCATCGCTGTGTGACTCTCGAGCAGTGGAGTTTTATTGGATAGTGGACTTGGAGCCGACGAGTAGTGGAGCACTGTAACTAGCCTGCAGTCACCATTGTACGTGAACCAAGGTCCGACGAGCAGTGGAGCAGAGTGATTGACCAGGTATCCTACTATCCTCTAATCTGGAGCTTCTTCAACGCTTCTTTGACGACAGTTCTTGCTTTCTAGTGACTTCAAATACAGCCCTAGACCAAAGATACAGTCCTCTTAACTATTTGTTGTCTCTCAAGCATTGACCATCTTGCTTACTATGTATAATATCTAAATGTGAAAAGGATACGTTGTATTCATACTAGCCTATATAAATCAATAGTAAATAATATGTTCAGAGGATCCCTCTTTGCCACTTTAAAGTATGGTCTTACCATCTTCGGATGGAAATAAATCTTTGAATTTTGCAGTTGGAGAGGGTTTTCCTTTTATGGCACATCATCTTTGTATGTTCCATTTATTATGAAATTAGAGGGAGGTTCCATTGCCTTTACTGGAATATGGGGGCTCCTTCATGACCATAACTTTAATTGCCATAACAGAATCTTCTCCCTGTAACATATGGATAAAACAGGAATTATCTTCCAATTTACTATCACAGCCGACTTGACCTTGTTTGGTGATGTCGATACCAATGGATTTCTCTTTGAACGATTGTTCAGTTTGCAAGATCATGTTTTCTTTAAGGCGCTAGTTCTTTGTATTCCACGATTGAAACAGTGATATAGAATGCACCATTTGACAGGAGTTTGTTGGTTATAATGCTTAAGTACTGTAAACTGAAAGTATTTTGTCACAAACTTGACACCATGCAAATTGAAATAACCCAGCTAACTAGCATTATTGTCTTGCTTTCCAATCATATCCATGGCAACTTTTAAACAGCTTTTGTTACTTTCCTTGGAGAGATCATAAAATCTGAAATTATTGCCTGAATATATACACATGGTGCGAATCTGGGTGTCAACAGAGCCCACATAATAAGCGACAGTAAAGTCCTATTTATAAAGATCTGCACTAATGTCCATAATAAGTGACAGTAATGTTTAGATAGGTCTGCACTAATGTCCATAATAAGTGACAGTAATGTTTAGATAGGTCTGCACTAATGTCCATATTCATTAGATCTTTAGCCAACACACCTAGGTCCTAGAGTTGATAGATCGCACCCACCCTCATCCAGGCTGCAAAATGTACCTTGCTTCTCTTTGTTCTTTCAAGGAAACAATGTTGTGTTGTTGCCATTCATTGGCCTCACCAAGAATCACTTAAATTCAAATGCTAGGATATAGCTTGAAAACATATTTAGGCCAGTAGGAGGGATGGTCCTGTGTCACATTTATGGAGGAATTAATATTTGGAAATTAATCATTTAGGTGAATAATCCTTTATGACATATGTTCACACTATTCTCTGCCTCTTTTGCTAATATGAAGATACACTGTTATTTATAGTATTAATTTGAAGCTATACCAATTTGTCTTTCCCCATGATTCTACTATGAGGGTTTTTGGAAACCAAGTGAGATAGCATATGTATTCTATTTGGAAACTCCCTATGCACATTCCATTTTCTATATATGTAGTTGAAGGAAAACCTGCTTTTCTTTGTTGAGATTGCATCGTGACCCATCCATTTTATTTTGCAGATTAATTTACATCATCATTCATGGCAACTTCAAGTTCAGCCATTTGTGAGACAGAGACAGTCGAACATGAAATTGAATCTGCCCCTAAAGTTGATCCAAAGTCACCACTTTGGAAATATGTAACTATTGTTGGAAAGATCCAAGGAGGGGGATCATTGGCATGGGTTTGCAGTGAGTGTAAAAAGGAGTATAAGGGATCATACACCCGGGTTAAAACACGTTTACTAGGGTTAAAAGGCAATGAGATTCAAATATGCAAATGGCCCACCTAAAGAGAATAGGACAGATATAAATGGTTTAAGCAAGGCAAAACTTGCAAAATATCAAAAAGAACAAGACGAAGGATATGATAAAGCAAATGAGGCAAATCTTGCCTCTTAATTAAGACACCCAACAAGGTTGGGAGCATCTTCATCAAAGCCCCCACTTCATTCTCAGGGGTTTGTTTGTTCAAAGCGGTCTAATTTGGGACCGCTTGAAAGGAATTTTAATAATGAGCTCGAGAGACAACAAATGCAGCTATAGGTCAATGCACTTATGCAAATGGCCTTCCCTTCTACCTTGTGTGATCTCCTTACGGGGCAAAGATGATAAAAGCAATGAATGAAGCCCCGAGAGGGTTCAAGAGCCCTGGATATGAGAAGGTACGCACCACAATGTTGAGTGCTAAAAAGATAGATTTGGAAGATAAATTAAGCCCCATTTGTTCATGGCGCATTTCAGGGGTGTCCATAATTCTAATGGATGGAAAGATCAAAGAAATAGGCCTTTGATCAATGTGATTGCTTAGAGCCCAAAGGGGGCAATGTTTTTTAAGGCAGTGGATTGTGAGGGGCAAATGAAAGATTCTCGATTCATCGCTAACATCTTGATTGAAGCAATTGAATTGGTGGGGCCAGAAAATGTTGTCCAAGTAATAACTGACAATGCAACCGTGTGTATAGCAGCAGGCCTAAGGCAAATATCAGCACATATTTTGGACCTGTTGTGTTGTACATTCATTGAACCTCATGTTGAACAAGATGGGGAAGCAAATTGAGTGGATTCGAGTTATTTTTGAAGAGACAAAGGAAATTCAAGTCTTTATCACAAACCACCACATGTCACAAGGCATCTACAAGGAATTTGCGATGTTGGAGCTCCTTAATATACCTAAACTTTAAAGTTTATTTCATAAATTCTAATTTCTATGACTCTAAATTCAAATATGTAAATCGGATTCTCAAATGTCATGATTTGTGAATCATAATAGTTATTCAATCAAATTATGATTTTTATTTTGTTGAAGTTTGAAACATTGGCAATTTGGTACCTACAGGTTGCAGAGACTCGATCTGCTTCTCACATCATAGTCTTAACAAGGCTTATGCAGGTGAAAGATGTATTACAATTAATGGTATGGAGTTTTCTTTGGAATCAATGGAGGCAATCCCAATCTGATAGAGCATAAGCAATGAAAAAGTTGGTTGTTGATGATGAATGGTAGGATAAGGTGGAGTACCTCTTGTCATTTACCAAGCCAATTGTAGATTTGATATGTATGTTTGACACAGATATGCCTAAATTGGAAGAGGTGTATGAGGGCATTGATTTTATGATAGAGAAGATAAGGGCGGTTATAAATGCCAAGGAGAATGACCCAAATGAATTATTTTACAGAGAAGTAGAAGATATATTGACCAAAATGTGGAACAAGATGACCAACCCACTGCATCTTTTGGCCTATGTAGTGAATCCAAAATATTATGCTACGAAGTTGCTACGTGATCCAGAAAGAACTGCACCAAACAAAGACCCAAAAGTCGCAGAAGGATTTAAAAATACTTTTAGAAAGCTTTTTGTAGATCCTAAAATTGGGCTTCGGATTCGTGCAAAGTTTGCTCATTTTGTGGGATCAGAAGGTTGGGGTTCTGATATTGATTGTATGCGAGACAAGACCAGATTAAGTCCAACTGATTCGTGGAACTACTATGGTAGGGTACTTCCACATATCCAAAAATTGGTCATCAGGATCTTGTCACAGGTTGATAGTTCCTCTTCAGCGGAAAGGAATCGGAGTACATATGGCTTCATCCATTTGGTGAAGCGAAACAAATTGGGCTCTAAGAACGTTGAGGAACTAGTGTATGTTCATTCAAACCTTCGCCTTCTGTCACACAAGAGAGATGAATACAAATTTGGGGCCACCAAATTCTGGGACGTGGAGGACATGACGTTGAATGCCATGTCTCATATGACTTTATTTGATGCGAAGTCACCAATAGGTGGATCTTCAAGTGGACATGGCAGCAATGCTCCCACTTTTGGAGAGGATGTGGAACTTCCTAGTGACAGGAATGAAAACATATTTGATGATATGTAAATGTAACTTATGATGGTGTTTTAACTTTTAAACTTTTGAACAACCATATGAATTATGAATAATGATAATACTAAATAGACAGTCAGTCATAGTTCATTTTGTAATTTGTACTATGTAGTATGCATTATTAATTGTGGTAATGATGTTGTAACTTGTCATGTTGATGATTGAAATTTGAAACAGAAACTTGATGATATGTTGAAACTTGAATCATGAATGTTATAATAATCATTAATGATGATGACAATGTTTATGCTAAATTGATGATAATTGATTGTGTATTTTTAGTTTTTCGATATAATCTAGATTCTAAAATATGAATGGTAATATGAAAGTCTTATATATGTGTGTATGTGTGTGTGTGTGTCGTGTTTCCTACCATATCGTATCCAGATTTTTTTAAAATTTGTCGTATACGTTTCAATGCAACTTAGGCTTTAAATCACATTGGTAGATTTAGATTTAGATCCACAAGAAGTAATCACAAACAAATCCCTTTCTAGTTTACTTCCTAGTAATACGATTGAATTTGTTATGTCGATGTAGATTATTTGGGAAAAGCATATAAACTAGCCATCTCTATTGGAAAAAACCTTTGACCTAAGCTTTTGAGATCAAGTTCCACCAGTTTTAGTACTTTTGCCTCCAAGACTTCCTCAGATCTTGTAGGGAAATCCAAGGGTTTAGGCTATCCCTCTCCATCTTTCAGTAAAGGAAGTATGATAAATATCATTCCAATTATGAATGCAATCCTCTTTAGGCCAAGAACACAATTAAGGTGTTAATCTTCAAACCATAAGCAAATTCTATGCTAGATAAATTAAGCTAAGCCTAACTTGAAAACTAAAAACCTCAAACAAAACGATAATCTCTAAATATGTTAATCTACAAACACATACTGGAAGAAATTATGAACAACAAACACACAATGCAAAATTATCAAAATTATGACTATCCCCTATTCACAAAAAGACAAAAAATGAATACTACAGCTCAAAACATGAACTGGCAACCTAACACAATGTTGTGCTCTAGGTCTCTTTTATATAACAAGAAATATAGCAAGGATATAATGCATTTCATCACATGCACGAATCAATGAAACCCTAATCCTAATCTACTCAGCAAATGGGCCCTCATGCATGTATAGAAGTGATAGAGATAATGACCCACACTAGAGGATAATCGAGGCATGCATGCATGGCACACTCCTTGGGATCAACACCCTCCTCCCTTCTCATGCAAGTGCCCTAGCAAACCAAGGATCTAAACCCTACTATAACAATAGATAAAGTATACAGAAACAAACTTCGAAATAGAAAATCTAATTGAAGTGGATCAATAGTCTAAAATAAGAACTAGATGTTGGCACATGCACATCAAATGCATGCATGCACCCACACCCTCACTCTCCTAGATAGCTCCAATGCTACTAATAAAGGTAGTCTTGTGCCATAATACTAATTGATTACATGCTCATATTCACTGCACATGAACCAAGATAGCCTCTACTAGAACTAGTGCACCATACAAAAGAAGAATCGACAAATGAGGAACAAGGTAAATATTGAGCACTCCCTGTGTGTAAGGAAGGTATTCTCCACAAAGCTTAGTCTCTCCCTCAACATCTTCCTCAGCATCACAAACTTACTTTTAGCAAGGGGATTCATGAAAAAAATATGCAACCTATCAATATGAAGGAACATACCCAAGAACCATTACACACTTGCCCCCTTCTAAACTCTATCCTAGATTAAATAGTATTAGATGTCAGTATGATTAGATTAATCATGAACCCCATGATTCTCAACGAGTGTAAAACAACTTGTATTGTCACAATAAACCACAATAGGCTCCAACATCTAATCAGTCAACTCTACTATCAATTTGTGAAGTTAGATGGCCTCACAACCAAGGGAAATTGGTTGCCATGTTCTTTGTCTTCACCAAACTAAGTTCTACTATTACTTGCCTCCTATGGAACCAGGATATCATACCTAAATCCAAACTAAAACAAAACCCTTAAGTATGTTTCTTACCATCTACATCTCTAGCATAGTCATAATCCACAAAACCATCTAGCATCAACTCACAATCTCCTGCATTCCTCAAATCACAACACATTTTACCCTTCAAGTATCAGAGAACAAGCTTTGCAATAATCCAATGAATCGGGCTCGACTCTACCGTGCATTGGCTCAAAGTGTTCATTGCAAAACAAATATCAAGTCTTTTATTTACTTAGCTAAACAAGAGAAACAATCAATTGCTTGTACACAAATGGATCTACCAAAGTTGAATCTAAGTCTACTTATAACACTTCAAATCTTGTGTCTTAGGAGTAGCCATGAGCTTACAATGCATCCTTTGAAATATTTTCATATCTCAACCACATGCTTACCTTATCCAACGAAAACCTCACCTAGACTCTATCAAGCCTCTAGACCCAAGAAATAGTGGATAATGCCAATGTCATTTGTATCAAACTCATGCACCAACTTTGTCTTGCACCATGCTATGAGCTTCTCAAAAATACTTGTAAGTATAAGATCATCTACATGTAGGACTAAAATAAGCAAATTAAGTCTATCATATAGATAACAAAGATTCGAATCTGCAATAGTTTTAGTGAAGCCCAAACAAAACAAGTAGTCATCAATACTTGAATACCAAGGATGAGGTACTTATTTTAATGTGTAGAGAGCCTTCTTCACTCCACATGCATGGGTTAATTGATGTATACTTCCTCTTCAATTAGACCATTAAGAAATATCATATTTACATCCACTTGATATACATGTCAACCAAAAAAAATGATCCTAAGGACATATGGACTTGACCAAAGTACATCTAGCAACATGGGCAAAGATTTCCTCATAGTCAACTCCCTCCCTTTCAGATGATCCTCTAACTACAACTTGATCCTAGTACTTATCTAGGCTACAATCCGTTGCATGCTTCACCTTGTAAGTATAAGGTCATCTTCATGTAGGACTAAAATAAGCAAATTAAGTCTATCATATAGATAACAAAGATTCGAATCTGCAATAGTTTTAGTGAAGCCCAAACAAAACAAGTAGTCATCAATACTTGAATACCAAGGACGAGGTGTTTATTTTAATTTGTAGAGGGCCTTCTTCACTCCACATGCATGGGTTAATTGATGTATACTTCCTCTCAATTAGACCATTAAGAAATATCATCTTTATATCCACTTGATATACATGTCAACCAAAAAAATAATCCTAAGGACATATGGACTTAACCAAAGTACATGTAGCAACATGGGAAAGATTTCCACATAGTCAACTCCCTCCCTTTCAGATGATCCTCTCACTACAAATTGATCCTAGTACTTCTCTATGCTATAATCCATTGCATGCTTCACCTTGTACAATCACCTAGAGGCTAGAATCAATCACTAACTTCCCAACCAAGCTCACCACAATCCTCCAAACATCATTATTCATGAAGAAGCTATACTTCACCATGGCATTCTCCCATCCTTGCTCACATGTTGCCTTCTCATATCTAGAAAACTTTGCACCAATGATGGAAAAAATCAACACAACATAATACAAAAACTTGTTTGGGAGGAGAATGATTCACTCAAAAGGATGTCTTTGGAGATCCAATTTCTCTTATGCATCCTATGATGTTTAGGTAAGCCATCTAGTTTCTTGGCTTAACCAAAAGGTAATAAAGCGTCAATTCCACTTGTAGAACCTTATTGATTTGATTTTCAAATCTTTGATCTATCAAATCAACATTTGGGAAACCTTGTGTTTCTCCCTCCACAACCTCTATTGAAGGGTCCTAAGACCTTGAGGATTGTGCATACTCCTCAAACTTAACATTTAGGCTCACTACTATATTTCGCTACGAAGGAATGTAGACTCTATAAGCCTTGAAAGTAGTCAACAAAACACCCTTTAAACTAGGGGACTCCAATTTAGTTATCGTCTCCTTAGCAATATGAAGATATACAAGACAACCAAAAACACAAAAGTGTGATCCCTAAGGTTTCTCACCTCTAAAAGTTTCTTCTAGAGTTTTTTCCTTCAATACCCTATGAAAACACCTATTAAGGATGTAGATTGTGGTATTGCATGCCTCTATCCAAATCTAAATATAAATCTAAATCATGTACCATAGCCTTTGCACATGTTCTTCCTTTCAACAACACATTTTGCTATGAGTTGTAAGGCACTATTGAATCCCTATTGATCCCACCTTCCTTGTAAAAGGGAAATTTTTCCTTAAAGCTTTACACTCCTCCATTAGCAGATTCCTTAATTGTTTGGTTCTCCGCCAGAGTTTTAACTCTTAAAGCTTGTTAAAGACCTCATCCTTAGTCTTCAAAAAATAAATTCAAGATTTCCTAGAAGAATCATCAATGAAAGAAACATAATGGTTGTTACTTATCCACAATAATGATGACATGGGTCCAAATCAGTGTTGCGAAAATCGCGATTAAATCATGATTTTTTCATCATGGCGATTTAATCAGTGATTTTTTCCAAAATGAAAAAATCGCGATAAAATAGTAAAAATCACCAAAAAATCATGAAAATAGCCAAGAACTTTTCCAAAATGAAAAAATTGCAACAAAAATTGCCAAAAAAATCATAAAAATTGTCAAACAAATCGTGGATTCTTCATATACTTAAAAATTTGAAAAAACAAATCATTTTTTTATATTTTTTAATGTTGTCGACGTTTTGCCAATTTTTGTTGATATTTTCCCGATTTTTACGATTTCTTTCCTTTCTTGGACCCTTGCCGATTTTATCCCGATCGCGATTTTTGCAACATTGGTCCAAATAAATCTGAATTTACCATATCAAGAATCCCTCTCAGTTTGTACTCATTGCTTGGAAAAGCAGTATTGACATTCTTCTTGTCTAGGTCACCACAAGATCTTCAACTCTTGGAGCTTATTAAAGACCTTACCCTTGGTCTTCATAAAATAAATCCAAGTTTTCCTGGAAGAATCAACAATGAAAGAAACAAAAGAGATGTTATGTATCATGACAGTTATAACTTTATAACATGGGTCCACACACATGAATTTACCAAACCAAGAATCCCTCTTAGTTTGTACTCATTGCTCGGGAAAGTAGTGTTGGCATGCTTCTTACTTGTTTAGTTCTCCGCAAGAGTTTTAACTCTTGAAACCTGCTAAAGACGTTATCCTTGGTTGTCATAAAATAAATCCAAGTTTTCTTATAAGAATCATCAATTATTACTTATCAACAAAGTTAATGACATGGGTCCACATCTAAATGTACTATATCCATAATCCCTCTTGGTTTGTACTTTCCGCTTGGAAATCAATGTTGGCATACTTTTTGAGTGCACATCACTTGCATGCTCCAATCCTCTCCACCTTGAAATTAGGAAATCCACCAACATGTCCTTCAAAAGTGACAAAGCACCATAATGCAAGTGACCAAATCGTCTATGCCAAAGCTCACACAAATTGTCATTGTTATGCACCAGAGCTCCATTGCTTCAAAGGATCTACTAGCAACCTATAAAGAATACCCTCACGCACTCCTTTAGGCAAAACTCGACTAGGATCATTGTTGTATTTTTGTAATGATCACTCGTTGATCATTAAACTTGACCATTCATTTTAGATCAATTAAACAAAAAACAAAAGAAAACTCTTAGTTAAACAAGAAGCATACAGTAATGTAGCCCAATAATCCCTCATACTAGCACGCAAAATGAGATAGGACCCATCCTGATCATTGAATGCTTGGATCATCACCAAGCTTCGCCTACATGCCAAAATCTCATTCTTCTAGAATGTTGATCTGTTGGTTGTCATGTATCTAGAAGCCCTATTGTCCACATACCACCGAACATTAGAAACGATGTTAGTGGAAAGGCACGATGCCATGGATAACATTGTCTCCAATCTAGATGCAAGCTCAACTCTCGTGAAAACTTTTACACTCCCTCTGAATTTTTTCTATTTTATAGTTGGTCTTGATTACCATTACCTTATTTTTAAAACATTGAAATGTGTAGTGACCAAACTTGTTGAACTCGAAGCACTTCACATGTTTCATAACTTTCATAACTTAGTTTGAAGAATTGAAAACTTCCTTCTTGTTCTTTATAATGAACATAAGTATATAAACTTCAGTAAATAATCATAACTACATTAATAATTAATAATAAATGAAAAAACACATTCTGTGTAAATACATAGCCTAATAAAGGGGCATTCCATAAGTACACCATCACATGGCATTATCATAAAACTTATTCATTATTAGAATATATTTACTACTTATCCTATATGGATTTCAACCTATTGTCCTTTTTACATTGGATATTCAATAAATGAACTTTGTTAATTTCATTTGGTATCAACGCTACACTATAATCCCAACACTGGGAGACACTTTCTACTAGAACTTTAATCAAAATTTCATTGCCCTTGGCAACAGATCTGCTAGCTATTGGCCACGGCCTACAACCAAATCTTTTTAAGATCTCTGATCTGCAGATCCTCGGCCACATTCATGGTTTTGGCCACTAAAAACTTCATAAAAAAAATTTAAAGAAGAATTTATCTACTGCAAAAAAATTTGAAGGGAATTTCAAAGAACATCAGAACCAGAAAACTGAATTTAAGCACACAAATAGACATACAATTATATACTTAGCAATCTGATATACATAGCATTAATTCATCTATATTGTCTATACACTGATCTACGATGTCCATACAGGGTCAAGCCACTTTCAAAATCAGGCAAATGGTGACAAATCCACTGTCACCCAGTCATACAATTTTGTGTTGTCACATCACATCTACACTTAGGTCAGGTTCTGTCAATTGAAGAAATTGACTAAAACAATTCTGTTATAGAAGAACAAAAAATAAAAATAAAAATAAAAAAACCTCAGAAACCATGGCAGACAATGGAAATTCATCTAATATGCAACAACAGTCATTGGGAAGAATTAACTGCATCAACACACTACCAGAGCAATTCAAGAGGATATCTAAACGAATTCTTGGCATTGGCTCTATCTATGCATTCCATTGTTAAATCAATGTCAATGAGAACCACTAACAGATTCTGTCATTAGGTGATAAAACAAGCTGCCAGCCTCTCGTCTGTACCATACAGCCACCATTACAATTGTGCATGCTGAAATAACCCATGGAAATTCACCTACGGTTATCATGAGGCTACTGAAGGTCTATATACTGCCCATGTGATTCTTCATAACAACAGCTACCGGTGAAGACGATTAACAACTTAAGAATTAATAAAGGCCATATCATTTCAGATGGAGGAATTAACCCATATCTGTAATTTTCACATCATATTTTAAAGGTTAAGTTGAGGGTATTGATAGTTTATGGTTATAACACAAGAAAGTGCCAATTGGAAAAGTGACGAGTTAAAATATATAGGAGTCGTAAAGTACAAAAAAAAGGTAAATATTAAAATACCTTTTTTCGGGTGCCCGGAGGGTGGAGGTGTTATAAATTGTGGAAGTATTTATAATCTGATATTTATTATGAACTCTTCAAATGATCTAATATTTTGGACTAAATATTCTTTTTGTACAATGGTGTTCAAGTATCGGTTGATCTTGAAAATAAAAATATCCTTTGCCACAATTGTCAAAGACTATACATTGCAAGAGAATATGCACGCAACATGAAAATGCATGAATTCAAGTCACAATTTAAGAAACTAAGAGGATGAACCAGCAAAATGTCAACAAAATGAGAATATCAGCACAACAAATTCAAGATCTCAATAATAAATTTGACAAGAAATTACTACAAAAAGATGAAATTAATTGCCTAAAAGATCATATATTTTAGTCAAACACTGCTTGCACAAGTCAAGAAGTCAAAAGATAAAAAGAATGTGTTCAGAAGTTGGAACAAGAGAATCGAGATCTTGAAAAGAAATTATTAGAAAAAGACAAGGAAAGTCCCTGCATAAAAAACCATAATAAAAGGTTTCTTGAACAAATCAAAATGTTAAAGGATGAGCAACCAGAAAATCAAGATCTTTAAGTATAAAGTCTACAAGCGAAAAAACAATGAAGAAATTTCAAAATTAAGGGATTGTGATCATAGCAAACTTTTGCAAATTAAAAGGCCACAGAATGATAAGTCGCTATAGGGAAAGCCGGGGCAACTTACCAACGAAGAAGCGGATCAATAAATACACAATAACTAATCCTGTTGAACTAGAGAAGTGTTTGTACAATGGCATTCAAGCATCTGATGATCTTTAAAAATAAAAATATCCTTTGCCACAACTGTTAAAGATTATAATTTATACACTGCAAGATAATATGCATCCAATGTGCAAATGCATGAATTTAAGTTGCAATTTAAGAAACTAGAGGATGAACCAACAAAATGAGAAAATATCAGAATAACAAATTCAAGATCTAAAGAATAAACCTTACAAGAAATACTACAAAAAGATGAAGAAATTAATTGCCTAAAATATCATGGTCAAAAACAGGTTGCACAAGTCAAGTCAAAGGATAAAAAGCAGTGTGTTCAGAAGTTGGAACAAGGGATCAAGATCTCGAAGAAATTATCAAAAAAAGAAGAGGACAATTCCAACGCAAGGAACCTTAATAAAAGGTTGCTTAAAAGATCAAAATTTTAAAAAGGAGCAGCTAGAAAATCGAGACATTCAAGTATTAAGTCGACAAGCCAAAGAACGATGAAGAACTTTCACATTTAAGGACTGTAATCAAAGCTTACTTATGCAAATTAAGATACTAAAGAATGATAAGAAGCCGCTATAGGGAAACTTACAGCAACTTACCAACAAGGAAGCATTGATCAACAAAAACACAATGACTAATCCCATTGAACTAGAGAAGTTTTTAGACATAAAAATCCAAGTTGTGGAGAAGAGAACCAATGTCAATCCAATCAGCATCACAAGTCTGAAATATGCAAATCCAATTGAAGTATGTATATCTTCCAGTGTTTTAAAAACCGTTTGAAAAAACCGGTTACCGGTCTGACCGGCCGGTTAGCAAGGCTGCCAGTCAGAACCGGCCAACAAACCCGGTTAGACAGGCTCTATCGCCCATTTCCAGCCCTAACCGGTAAAAAACCGGCCGGTTTAGGATGGAGCCGGCCGGTTTGTAGCAAACCGGCCGGTTCCGTCCCAAACCGGTCGGTTTATGGCACGCCCACCATAAATGCAAAAAAGCCGGTTTTTGTTTGTGGTTTAGGGGTTTTGGGGGGAGGTAAAGGTGTTTTCCCTCCAAAAACACCCTCTCCAAGCTATAAGAGACCTCTCTCACTCTCATTTGTCTCACACAACTGATTTGGAGTGTTTGTGAGTGTTTGTGAGTTTGTTTGTGAGCTTGGAGAGTGTGGAGT